>JAJPUD010011316.1:20200-55365 GCA_023553655.1 Myrmecobius fasciatus | reverse complement strand
ACCTGCAAAGGCTGCCATTGTTGCAGACTGCCCATAACTGGCACGCAGCAGAGCTGTGATCACCTCATCAATGAAGCGCTGGGTAACTCCCACTTCTAGCAGACATTCCGCCACAGAGCGCTGAGTCATGTTGATAAAGGTATATTCACCCACTGAGTACAGCAGCTCCTCCACTCCTGAAAAGGCATAGCCATGGGCCTGATACTTATAGATTCTGAAAGAAAAAAAGGAACCCCCAACTAGGGGTCAGGCTTGTGAGTATGTTCCAAACAGAAACAGTGCCGAGCCACTCTGCCATGCTACAGAGTGGGAAAGGAGGAGAACTCATATGGGACCCTTGTAATTGCTGGATGGAGAGGACTTAGGAAGAAAGTTGGTGTGAGAAAGTATAATAGAAAGAACACTGGATTTGGAAACCAGAGACCTGGGTTTGAATCTCAGCTCCACAACTTACTAGCTGTGTAACGCTGGACAAGTCATTTCCCCTCTTTCAGCCTCAGTTTCCTCATGTGTAAAATGGAGAGACAGTACTTGTATTACTTACTTCATAGGGCTGTAATGAAGATCAAATGAGAAAATGTACAGTGCTTTTTCAAACTTTAAAATGTTATGTAAATAACAGCTATCAGAACCTCATTGTGATTCTCCTTATTTTCTAAGTAACAAATTTGTAAATGTCACCATAGTTTAAATACTACATCATGGTATATTTAACAATAACTTAGATAATTCAATCAATCAACAAGTATTTTTAAAGTACCTATGTGCCAAGCCCTAAGGAAGCAAAAGCAAGTGTGAGACCACACCTATGTTCAAGGATGGCATTCTAACAGGGAGAATACACAAATATATGCATACATATATACACATATATATATATATATATATGTGCACATGTTTACAGATATAGATGCATATGCATGCATATACACACAAATACCTTTATATACACATATACATACATTCATACACACACACACACACACACATATAAAATTTACAATGTATCCAACAATGGGAGGGGGTAGGGATCAGGGAGTCATCTTCATGTAGAAAATGAAGCTTGAGACAGATTTTCCCCCATTTGATTATTTCTCTTCTTATCTAAGGTGAATTAATTTTGTCTGTGCAGAAGCTTTCAGTTTCATGTACTCTAAGTGATATATTTAATCTTTCGAAATTGCTTCTATCCCTGTTTGATTACGAATTTATCTCCTACCCAGTGCTCTGAGAGCTATAGGATCTGCTTCTCTCCTAAATTTTTTAATAGTATGATCTTTAATATTAATGTCACATATCCATTTAGAATGCATTATGGAAGACAGTATAAGGTATTAGTCTAAATCTCATTTCTGGCAGACTGCTTTCTAGTTTCTCCAGTTTTTCTATTTATTAAACACTAGGATATTGAGTTCCACTGTTTCTGAATCTTCCATGTCTGATCTGTTTCATTCTTCTATCTCTCTAACTTTTTTCTAATACCATATGGTTTTGAAAACTGTTGTATGATATGATATAATTTGAAGCCCAGAAGTGCTATTCCTCCTTCATCTATATTTCTTTTCATCATTCCCATTGATTATAGATTTTTCTTTTTCTAAATGAATTTTATTATTTTGTTAAAGTTCTATATAGTATCTCTTTGATATTCTATTGGTACAC
The DNA here is from genome assembly GCA_023553655.1 of Myrmecobius fasciatus. Lineage (NCBI taxonomy): Eukaryota > Metazoa > Chordata > Mammalia > Dasyuromorphia > Myrmecobiidae > Myrmecobius > Myrmecobius fasciatus. Next base: position 53,703 of record JAJPUD010011316.1, on the reverse strand, counting down.
CATTAAATTATATATAGAATATAGAATATATATATAGAATATATATTCTAGAATATAGAATAATATAATATAGAATATATAAATTAATTTGGGTAGAATTGTCATTTTTATTAAATTGACATATAGCCAGTGAATTAATGAACAACGAATACTTCTCCAGATATTTAAATTGATCTTTATTTATTAATTAAAGGAGGATTTTGTCACTGAATGCAGATGAGATTTTTGCGTGCTTTGTAGCCTTATCCTAGATACTTTTGCATTTTGTAGTTATTTGGAATTATTTCCCTTTCTATTGTTTATTTTTGTTATCTTTATAAAAAATTCAATTATTTTTAAGGGTTTATTTTTTAGCTTGCAATTTTGATGAAGATATTGTCTTAATTAGTATCTTTGCTGATTCCCTAAGAATTTCAAGCACACTACCATTGTTATCAGCAAACAGGAATAGTTTTCTCTCATTTATCTATCTGCATACATTTAATTTCTTCTCTTGTCTTATTGATATTGCTAATATTTCCAGAATGACATCAGATACAAAGGGAAGAGTGGAAATCCTTGTTTTGCTCCTATATTTACTGGAAAAGATTCTAGTATATCCCTACCATGATTGATTTTGGATTTAGATAGATACATTTTATGTGATTAAAAAGGGAGTACTCCCAAGCAGCAAGTTAGTGCAATGGATAGAACACCAGCCTGAAGTCAGGAGGACCTGAGTTCAAATCTGACCTCAGATACTTAACACTTTCTAGTTATATGATCCTAGGTTAAGTACCCCAATTGCCTAAGGGGGAAAAAGAGAGAGTACTTCCAGTGCTTATACTTTGTAAGGATTTTAGCATAAATGAGTCTTGTACTGTGTTAAAGGCTTTTGCTTCAAGAAGATGAAGCTTGAATTGAGTTTCTAAGGTAACCAGGGATCATATCAAGCAAGTAACTGTAAAACATTTCCTCCCTGGCTGCTTTCCTAGACTTCATCATTGTCTCTAGAAATTCATTTTCCTGAAGATGGAATCAACTCTAAAATCAACTCACACCTGCTCAGAACTCCTTGCCCTTGTAGCTCCTCCCTCTTTAACTGGAGTAGATGGAATACAGATAGAAGTGATCTCTTCCTAAATCTTCCACTTAGGAGGGAACCCAGGCTATAACCTGGCTGCAAGATTTTAACATATCCCAGACCCTCCTCTCTGACCCTTTGCAGTTTTGTTTTATGTGTTATCTTCCCCATTTAGACCATGAGGTCTTTAAGCACAAGGGCTACCTTTTGCCTTTCTTTATATCCCAAATGCTTAGCAGAGTGCATGGCACAGAGTAGGTGTTTAATACATGTTTACTGGCTAACACATTTAAAGACTCTAGCTTAAAAATGTCCAAGATCTCTCCCTGTATCCAGGGATATTTCCAATCATCCTAAGCTAAGCTTGTAATTGGACCTAGGTGGCTCTGAAAGAGAAAGTGAAGCTGATGACTTTATACAACCCTCCCTCACTTAAATCCAACTCACTTGTATATCATGGTATCACATCTCTGATGTCATGGTTGTCTTTGAGAATGAAGGACAAACAACAACAATCTACTAATTTGTAACTTGGTTCTTTGCTTTCAGTTTCTCTTCTTTATTAAGAAAACTTATAAAAATAGGTGGACTAGGTTATATGAACTAAAGGTCTACTTAAATTGAGCTTGCTCTTTCTCAAGCACATTTCTTGAGTCTATTCTATAACTTGGAATTCACCTAGAATGAACCAGATTCTCCACTCTACTCCCTTTGCTAGTTGTCTTTATCAAAACCTTAGTCATCCTTCAAAACACAATTCTGAATTCTATGAACACACTTATAGAATAGTTTCCCCAATACATATTCCTTACCCAATGTTACTTACTCAAAAACCTTAAAAGATCTATCTCCTCTCCCTTCCCCAATTGCTGATAAGATAAGATTAAGCTCTCATCTTGGTATTCAAGGTCTTCAATAATGTAACCTCATATCAACTTTTTCTTATATGTAGCCTTCACTCTAGGCAAACTAAACTTGTTATTTACCAATCATGTCTACTTTCTTAAATCTGCTCAGCAATTCACTTCATTCTCCTCTAACTCCAACTAGATGTGTCTATCAAAGTATTAGATATCCTTCTAAATCCAGTTTGAGTTATCTTCTCCTTCCCTAACTATATCTATTATATATAACACCTCTTCTAAACTAATAATAGGTAACTTTGCTCTAGTACTTTGTGATTTACAAAGCACTTTTTTCAAACATCTCTTTGAGGTAAGTAGTACAGTTATTATTTTATCATCCCCATTTTACACCTAAGAAAACTGAGGTTTTGAAATTTCATGATTTTAAATCTCTTAGTTACTCTGGGGTTCAGTTTTCTCATCCATAAAATGAAGGTTAGAATACATGAAACTTCCAAAGTCCTTTCTGGCTAGGATACTACAATACAATCTGAATTGAGTGTGAATGAATGAATGAAATATAGAACTTAACCCTAAAAATAAGAACTATTTGAAAGAAGAAATGTACATATTTATCCTATATATACTTAAATATGTGTTTGTTTCCCTAGTTACAAACTAAGTTTCTGAAAAAAAAAATAAGGGTTGTTTCATTTTTGTCTTCATATCTTTACCACTTGGCAGTGTCTAATACTTAATAAATACTTTGAAATGGAAATGGAAAGAACAACCAAGAAAATCAAAAATCAATGCTGAAAATGAAAAATTAAAGATTTGGCCCCAAAGAAGAAATATGAGAAGATACTTCCCTCTACTTCTTTGCAAAGGTATACAAGGGGAAATTCAGTTTAGAAAAACAAAAGATATAATTGAAAGTGTATTTTTAAAAATACTTGTTGATTGATTTATTATAGGCCATATTTAGGTTTTTAACATGTTAGATGTATACAAAAAAAGGGGAAAAAATATGGTCTATAGTCAAACCAATATGATAAGCCATAAGCTATTAGAGGATAGCAAACACTCCTGGTCTTCTAGCTCTACCACTTTACTAAATAGTTATGTAATCCATAGGAAGTCATGGACTCTCTCTGTGCCATAGTTTACCCATTTGTAAGATGATGATAATAATACTACACAGGTCTGTTTTGAGGAAAGAGATTTGCAAATAGAAAAACATAGAAATAGGAATTATAATTATTATTATCATGATTAAACTTCTTTTATAATCCCTACCCAATATGCCCATCATAGTTCTGGGCACAGTCTATGTGTAGACTATGTGTATACAAAAACATAAAAAATATAAGCTACTATGTTTTCAAGGTATCAGGGACCTGAAAGGTGATCCAATATAATCTCACTTTACAGATGAAGAAACTGAGGCCCAGAGAAGCTAAGTGACTTTCCCAGTGTCAATCAGGTAGTAAGCAGCAGAGCCAGGATTTGAAGCAAAGTTCTACTACTCCATATTCAGTATTGTTGGGTTTTGTTTGTTTGTTTTGTTTTTCCATTTATTTAATCAAGATGACTGCCTCACAAAATTAGCAATTCTCATTCTAGATTAATGTAGCTAATTCTATATCACTTTTGCTCAATGGTAAATACCTTAACTGATTCTTACTCAACCCATCTCTGGCCAGTCTATTTAAAATGGAATGCTCTCACCGAGTTCTCCACAGGCCCACACCTCATAAACTTTTCCATGACTTCCTCTACCCACATCTGCAGCCTCAGGAAGCTAATGCCATAATGCCACCAGACTCGGAAAAGGTTTAGCAGGTACCAATCTGTTTCTTCCAGAATAAGCTGTTCACCACCAAAGATGGCACTCTTCCCTGCCACCTCCCGCCGCTGTTTCAAACCTGAAAAAATAAAGAAGCTGCTAAATTCCTTTTCAGAGATGGTCCAAGGTTGGGAGAGCCTAAGGTAACAATGATGAGGATTTTCAATGTGGACATAGAAGTAAAAATCTTTGAAGAGCTTAGGAAGTGTTTCAAAGATTGAAAACTCAAAGCTTGAAGAGAGTTCCAAGAGTATCTCATTCAACTTCTATCTAAACAATAATCTCCTCTTTTGGCATATGAACATCCAGCCTCTGCTTGAAAGTCTTCCCCAAACAGTTCATTTCATTTTAGGACAGTTTATCTTCTTATTAAAGCCAAAATCTGTCTCTCTACAATTTATAATAATAATAGATAGCACTCATATAGCACTTTAAGGTTTACAAAGTGCTTTTTATATTGTCCCATTTGATCCTTGAAACAATCTTGTGAAGGAAATGATAATAACATTATCTATTTTATAAATGGAGAAACAGAGACAGAGAGATTAAGGGATTTCCAGGGACACAAAGCTAGTATGTCAAAAGACAGATTCAAACTCAGGTCTTCATGACTTCAAGTTTATATTGTAACCATTGTGTCACCCAAATAAATGCCTTAGTTGTGGCCTTTGGATTAAAGTGGAATAATCACAGGTTTTCAATTTGAAAGCAGAGATCAAGTCCTTTGACTTAATTTACTTCTCCAGACCTAACACCCCACTTTCTTTCAATCAATTCTCACATATTCAAGTTTACACTCCCAAATCTTTTTATGCTGTCAAGAGCAGTAGAAAGAGAACCACACTCAGCTGTGTGATCATGGGCAAAACCCTTCATCTCTCGTTTCCAAGATATGATAATATGCAACACTCACCTCAGAGTGGTTGGGAGGTGAAAGCATTAAAATCTTAAAGATTTATCATTGTTAACCATACTGATAAACCTTTTTGGGAAAAGGAAGGAATGGGGTGAGGGGAGAAGCCAAAGAAAGAATCTGTGGTTTTATTCAATGGAACTACTCTTAAGTGGAACACCTGGTCCAGTAGGAGGCTCTGCTGATAATTATATAATAGAATCAGTGATACCATTATGGCACCTGGGATCTAGGTCCCAATGGTAATATTGTAAGAATACACTTGCCTTTGAAAATTCATGCCTATCCCACCATCTTTGGCTAAGGAAATTTAGGTTTATCCTCCAAGGTTTCAGGACTAATTTGAGGCTTTCAGTATACTCATCTTGGCTCTAACTTCTAATAATAAGTTGGAACCTGAAACTCTTCTGAGACTAGGTCTAAGATTTGGACTAGCTATCATCTAGGGATATGGATAAAGACTAACCCTGTGATTTCACTGGTGTGGGGAACACCCAGATGAGGAAACTCCTTCTTCCAATGTTGATAAGCACCTTCTCTGTAGAGAGTTACATAGCACACTAAGAGGGTAAGACTAGGACTAACATAAGAGCCAGGGCAGATTTCTCATGGATAAAATGATTAAAACAAGCACTGTCCTCAATAATTATGCCAATGTCACCTTTTCCATTACACAACCTGGAGGAAGGAGTGTTTCTCATCATGTAAGATAATTATCCTGTAGCCTATTAATTCAGAGAATTATAGGGTCTCCAGAATTGGAAGAAATGTCAGAGGTTCATCTCAAAGAACATCAGATTTGGAATGAGAAGATCTAGGTTTGAATATTAGTTAGAGACTGGAAAATCTCTAAAGCATAGGTTCTTGAACCTATGCTTCCTCTTTCCCTGGGGTACCCAGCCCTTACTTACCTAGGAGTTTGACAAAGTCCTGCATATGCAAGCTGAAGGAATTGAAGGAGGCACCACCACTTTCATATTGCTGTTTGTTGACAGTGATGGTAGCCAGGCGGCCTCCAACAGTGTCCTTCTCATACACATCAATCTGTACCCGTGGCCCAAAAAGCTGCTGAAGGAAATGGGCTGCTGCTGAGCCCCCAATTCCAGCTCCTACAACCGCTGTTAGCAAGTATAGAGATGAGGATACAAAGGAACACAGGGAAACAATGAAACAGAAAAGTTCACAAGTAAACCAGAACTTTTGCTTTAAATCACTGATTCACTCAAAAACCATTTATTAAACCTTAACTATGTATAAAGCCTTGTGCTAGGCTAAGCTGGAAGAGATTTAGAGCTAAGACAAGAACTCTGAATTCAGAAAACTCACATCATAGCATACTGGAAATCATCAGATTTGTAATTAATTAAAGGCTCTGGACTTGAATTTCAGTTTTGCTATTATTATCTGTGTAACCTTGGACAATTATATAAACCTCAATTTCCTTTTCTGTTTAAAAAAAAAAAAAACTTTTAGACCTGATAATTTCTAAAGTCTTTTTTTAATTCCAAATTCTTAGATACCTAGTAGGAGGAAGGATAGGACATGGACACAGATAACGCTAATATAACTTAGGACAATTTAAGTTCCAAAAAGAAGACGAAAAAGCATTAGGCTATTTGAAAGATCTTTCAGTTAAAGGCTTGGGGGAAAAATCATATAGGAGATAGTGCCAGAGAAGGGCTATGAAAAACAGGAAGGATTATAATTGACAGAGAAGAAATCACACAATTTTAAAGTTAAAAGAGGAAAAAAAGGTTAGGACAACACCAGCAAATAGCAAGGAGTTAAATGTGCAGTGTAAAAAGTAACAGTGCAAGGATAAGGTTGAAACAGCAGGATAGAGATAGAATGGGGAAGGAGTTGCAGGCAGGTCAGTTTAGACTTTATTAAAGAAGCTGAGAAAAGCCACTTAAGTTTTAGATGACCTTACATAAATAATGATGCTTTAGTTCATTAACAAATTTAATTTGGTAGCTTGTGAAAGATGGAGTGGAAAAAGGAAAGACAAGAGTAAGAGAAACAACTCACTAAGGAACCTATTGGAATAATGTGGACAAGCATTGTCTTCAAATATCTGAAAGACTATTGCAGAGAAGAGGGACTGCAGTTCTGCTAGGCCCTTGCAGACAGAACAGGGTGGGGTATAGGGGGGAAGTGAAAGAAAGAGAAGCTATAGCAGAAGAAGGTATACAAAAACCAGATCTTTATAAGTCTTTGACACTTCCTGGATTCGTCTAACGGTCCTTCCCCAGCTCCCACACCTTCCATGCAGATATCAGCCCCAATCCCAACCACTCCACCTGCCTGAGTCTGCATCCTCAGCCTGCTACTCCCTCCAGCATCTGTCCCTGCTATTTGCCCCACTATTCTTATGGCCCTACCTCCCCCAGTCTCAGCTTCAGCCCCTTGTCTAGGGCTCCCACATGAATCCTCCATCTCCGGCCCAGACCTCCCTCATCATTGCCCTCATCCAGGCCCGTAATTTCCCCATCTTCCTTATAATCTATCTGGAACTGGGCATTCTCAACTTTATCCATGGCCTAGCCCTTCCCCAACCTCTCTCTTATGCATGGCCTGGACTTCTCCAGTCTCTTTTTCAGCAATAGCCTGGTCCTCTTCCATTCTCCCCATCCTCCCCATCCTTCATCTCGGGACCTTCGCCATCCTCCTCCCATTCATGGTATGGCTTTTTCTCACCCTCCAGGACCTAATCTTCTTCCAGGATCCCCTTCATCCTCTAGATCCGGTCCTCCCTCCTACGCCCCCACCTCCCCACAACTCCCTGCAGCGTCCGCTGCTTAGCCCTCGGCGCTCTCGCAGGATACCGATTTTTCTGGGCGGAGTATCTCTAGATGCGGCAGCCGAGGCCACCAAGGTGATGAGAAGCACGGCGGCGCCCGCCATGAGGCTGCTCGAGGCGGGGGCCGGCCTAGGCTGGGCAGCGGGTGGGAAGACAGCGCCTGTGAAGGACCCTGCGGGCCAGTGCTCCCAAGCCTCTGTACACAGGTTGCCACCCCAGCTATCCGCAGCCTACCTGAAAGGAGGAAGGGGGGGCGGGGTGATAGCGGGGGAGGGGGGGAGGGAAGGGAAAAACTCACGGCCAAATCCATAGGCAGCTCTCTAGACCGGGCCCCGCCTCACAACTTCCATTGGCGAATTTACCCTCCCATTCTAATTTCGGATTTCTCATTGGCTACCTTTCTTGCCGATTCTCAGAGACCCAACCTTTCATTGGTCTTATAGCCCTCAAAATCCCTGCCCCCCCATCCAACCTTCTTATAGGTCAACCCGCCTTCTATTCCTCGATATTGGGGGCTCTGATTGGCCCTATCAGTAACGGGGGCAGTAAGGGGCGGGATGCCTAGTGAAGTCTTTGTCTGGGTGGGCTTAGGAAGCAGATAATTGTGTCAATATTGTGTTATCCTTGGACTTAAGTCTAGATTCCCCTCCTTACAGCAGGGGACCGGAAGCCTTTAAAATCACAGGATTAAGCTCTAGGTCTTAGAGACTCTAACACTCTCATTTTGCAGTAAAATATATGGTCCCAGAGAACAATTTTTTTTCCCGTCTTTGATACCCAGCAAGGTGCCTTGCAAAGAGTTGATGTTTAATAAATGGCACAATTGAAACCGAGGCACAGAGAGGCTGACTACGCGTGTGGGCTGAGAGAGCCGAGGCACTGAGGAACAAAGCCTGACATCAAACCCATCTCCTGACTCCAGAACCTGGCCCAGCAGGCTGACTTTCTACAGTCCCTTCTCCTATGATTCAGAGGGATTTCCAGATGAAAAAGAACAAGCAAAAGTGGAACTGACACACCACGGATCAAAAATGGGAAAGCTAGATTTAAAAAAAATACATGGAGTTAGGTGACTGGAGACAGTCTAGTGATGAAATGATGCTGATGGGGCTCCAAGCCCAATCTTAAAGGGAGTGGGTAGTTTTGAGTACTGGCAGTTCTTAGGTATGGGAATAAGTAGGAATTTCAAGATAATCACCAAACAAGGTTCTTGTTTGTTGAAGAATAAAGAGAATTAGACAAGGAGGGTGATAAAGCCAATTACACTTCAGAGAGGAAGAAAGAACTGAACAAACAAAAAGTTTACAAAAGTGTAAGGAATTCCCGAGTGAGTGGCTACATCTGAATGCTGTCAAAGACAGAATTCCCAGGAGGAAAAACAAACTCAGTAGGGGGTATGTTTCATGATAAAGAATTTATCCTGATCTACTGGGAAGCAAACTTTTTTTTTTTTTTTTTTTTTTTTAAAACAGAGGAACAAACTCAGGTTCAAAGACGGGAAAGTATTTGCCTAAGGTAACATTGAAAGTTTAAGTGAATTCAAATATTTATTAAGCACCTAGTATGTGCAAAGAGTTGAGGATTAAAAAATAAAACAATCCCATTTGCCCTCAAGGAACTTATGATTCTACAGAGGACATTCGATGAGCATCAGCTAAATAAATATAAACAAGATAATTTCAAGAGGGAGGAAGAAAGGGAAGGAGAAGATGAGGAAAAATCTCTTAATATAGAGTACCTAAGTTTTTTTATTTTCTTATTTTTTTTTTTTAAGAAACTAGAGATACAAAGGGGCTGAAGTGAGGACAAAGTGCATTTCACAAATGGGAAGCCAGCTACTTGTGCAAAAATATGGGAGCAAAAGTTAGAATGTAATATAAGGTGAATGTAGGTGGCAGATAAGAGCTAGAGGCCAGAATAGAGCGTGAATAGAACATAAAAGGAATAAGAAGACATGACTAGAAAGGTAAGTACAAGCCATATGATGGAGGGCTTTAAATGCCAGGCTGAAGATATAGTATATGTCTTAGAACAATGGGCAATCTTTAAAGATTTCTGAATTGGAAAGAGGATGACATGATCAGACCTATGTTTTAGGAATATCAATTTTGTAGTTTTGTGAAGGATAGAGTGCAGAGAGGATAGACTGAAAGCAAAGACAGTAGTCAAAACGCTATGAGAAGTGATGAGGTCCAGAAAAACTCAAGAAAAAAGCTTATGTGTGGAGATACATATAAGATGTAATAAAATTAAAAAAAAAAAAAGACTTGGCAATTGATTGAATATGGAGCTTGAGGGACATGAGTTTCAAGATTTGCACCAGATGGATTGGAATCATGGTGCCCTGACTTGATTTTGGACAACCTGAATTAGAAGTATTATTCACAAGGGGATATGCAATAGGCAATTAATAATACACAACAAGAATGGAAAGATATGTGTGTGTGTGTATCCATAGGTAATAAGTAAACTCAAGCAAGCTGATGGGCCAGGACAGAAGCTAGGGAATACTCATATTTAATTCTAAGCGAATAACCAAGAGAGAGCAGTATCACAGAAGGGGAAGAGGGAATGCCAGAACTAAAGGCAGCTTTTTGATTTCCAGCTTAGTGCCCAAGCAATTATTACTTAATAATTATTGACTGACTGACTATATCTCAACTTATCACATCTAACAGATACCAAAAGATGTGATAGTAGAAGAGAAATTACAAAAACATGGTAACCCTTTAGCCAAAAGATCCTCCAGCAAGGTATACTCCTCCAGATCACGCTATAGAAAATTCCATATACATAGTAAGAGCAGGTCTTGTAATAATAAGAAAAAAAAAAAAAGAAACTGAGTAGCTGTCCACCAAATGGGTAACATCTTAATAAATTATGTAAATGAATGTAAATTACTAGATTGTTAAGAAACAATGAATATAAAACCACTGAAACATGGAAACTTCTGAGAAAATGTACTGCTCTCCTCTCTCTTTAGACAGGTATTATAGGTGGGGAATAGTGCATATACTGTCAGACACAAATGATGTTTTGATTAGTTTCACTGAATTATCCTTTCCCCCTCTTTTCTTTTAAAGTCTTTACTATAAGGGATAGATCTCTGGGTAGGGAAAGAGGAAATGAAAATAATATGAACACAAAGTCAACAAAAATAAAATTTATTTTTTAAAAAACATAGAAATCAAAGTAGCCTTGGATACTGAATCAATACCAAAATTATTTAAAGGTAAGGATTTTATTCAGGATATTGTGAGCACATTCAATGCCTGATTTTTCACTGTTAGATTCTGCCTCACTTATTCCATGATGATAATCATCAGTATCAATGAGGAAGAAAATTCTTTAGCATGAAATCTAATGTTGGCTATACAAATTATTTTAAATACATTCAATTAAGGGGCATGCTGAATGTGAGGACAATATCATCAAAAGGGAAAGGATGTTAAGAATCCAACTTCTCAATTCCATAGCATCCTTTCTCCTTTGCTATTTTCTTAGAGCAATTTTCACACTAAGGTGAAAAAGCTTATCAATGTTGTGGTAATAATTAAGAACACTTATAAAATGGTTTTGCCTCTATAGGATTAAAGTGTAAATTTCTGTTCAATTTCTATTTATAGAAGGTTCATAAATCTTGGAAGGAATCACTTCAATTCTCTTGACATTGAAAACTTGCAAAACTAAAACCTTATTAACCAGAATCCCATTCTCTCACTCTTCTCTAACTTTAGAGAAAAACAAACAAAAAAGGATTACAAACCAGAATACAACAATGTTCCTTATAACACACTTGAAACAAAAAGATACACATAGAGTTTAAAAAAAGGGGGGGAAGCAAAATCATAGCAATACAAAAACATAAACAAGAAAATTTCATTTTACAAAACAAATCCTTGGCTATAAGTGAAGATTGCACAGCTCAGCTCTCCAAAGTTATATTTGCAATTCTGCATGATGACCACTAGTTCCCTAAGGCACAGAAGCATTCTCTACAAGATGCTAAATCATAAAGAGAAAAAGGCTGCTTAGACCATACAGGAAAAAGAATACAGGATGCTGATTTATGATTTTAAATTCACTGAAGAAGGGTAAATATAAAATTACGGTCATTTTAAAGTAGAAGGGTATTTAATAATTAGTTTAACTCCTTTTCACAGAGAGAAGGCTGAGGTCAAAATTAGGAGTGATTCACCAATGATTATTCAGATAATTAATGCTAAAGCCAGAATAGAACTTAAATCTGCTAACCCTCAGAACTGTTGTTTGTTTTTCTGCTTATTTTTAACCACTATACCCTTCTACTTTCAGCATAATTCTTAAAAATTGGGTTTTCATGCCATAAAAGATGTTGAATTTTATTTTTCCTTTTTGATTGATTTTTCTTGTGCAGCAAGATAAATGTGGAAATATTTAGAAGACTTACACATGTTTAACCTATATTGGATTACTTACTATCTAGGGGAGTAGGGAGGCATGGAGGGAGGGAGAAAAATTCGGAACAAAAGATTTTGCAAGAGTGAATGTTGAAAACTATCTTTGCATGTATTTGGAAAAATAAAAACTATTATTAAAAAAAAAAGATAATTATATCTATACCTAAAGACAGAACAAAGACAACAGTGGTACCATGGAAAAACCAGAAGACCTGAGCCCACATCCTGGGTTCCACTACTCATTAGCTGTTTAACCTTATGCAAGTCACTTCACTTTTCTTGGCCTTAATTTGCTCATCTAGAAAATGAAGGATTTGGATGTGCTTTAGGGCCCTTTCAGACAAGAAACATCCATGAATAGAGGTTCTATTACATGGCTTAATCTAGAGGATTTGTGATTATCTACTTTTGTAGAGAAATTGTCAGAAACAGGACAGGTTTAAGAAACAACCAGAGTAAGTGAAGTTCAAGTAGGAAATGTATTTCCAAAAAAAAGCACTTAAAGAGTCTTAAAAGAAGAAGGAGCCTTAGAGGGCATCTAGCCCAACCCTCAACCTCCTTACAATATTCCCAACAGTGGTTGTAGAGGATCTGCCTGAAAAATTCCATGGCCACCTAGCCTTTGCCTGAATTATTACTGTGAAGAAGCCCACTCTGTTTTAGAACACTTGTAATAGTAAGGAGATGAGTTTCCAAGTAACTGGAGGCATTCAATAGAAAACAAATGACCATTTAGTGAACAAGTGATTCATGTCTCAAGTAGGGATTGGAATAACTGACCTCTCAGGTCCCTTCCAACTTTTAGATTCCCATTCCTCAACCATGTTAATAGATTTTTAGCATGGCTAGAATATTTTCAGGGACTGAATCCACATTTGCTCTGATAGTGATGTGGACTAAGGTAATTGTTAATTTATATAAAGTTTACTTTCTGCATCTTGACTCATCCAGTGAAATGAAAAAAAAAAAAAAAACACACCTGTAACCTTTTCCAAGATAGTTATTATTAATTTTTGAAAAGACCTGGAGTAACATGAGGTTTCACTTTATCTCCTGCAAACTGACAAAAAAAATGGCAATAGTCAGTTTTGGAAGGGTTGTCGAACAGTAGGCATACTAATATATTGTTGATGAAACTGAAACTTTCTATTTTGGAAAGCAATTTGAAAAAGTCTTCACATATACTAAAATATTTATAGCAGCATTTTTTTTGATAGCAAAGACTTGAAAACAAAGTAGATGCCCACCAAATGGGGAATGACTGAACAAATTGTGGTACATGAATGTAATAGTATTGTACTGTAAGAAATGGTTTCTGTGATGAAAACAGAGAAGCATAAAAAGATCTATATGAATTGATACAAGATGAAACAGAGACAAGAAAACCATGTATACAATAACTAAAATCATGTAAATTATAAGAACACATATGCCAAAAAATCAAAAGTGAATGTAACAAAATTATAAAGTTCAAACATGACTTGACTGAAGAGATATAAGGAAACATCCCCAACTCCAATCTCCTTGGGGTGGGAAGTCCATAGGTGTTATACATTGCACATTTTTAAATAAACATATGGATCAGTTGTGCTAATTTTTTTCCTCTTTACTTTTTTTTGTCTTAAAAATAGTATTGATTATAGAAGGAAAAGGAAAACTGGGTAAAATTATGATGTAAAAAAAGATGACATCAATTAAAAACATAAAAAAGAAAACTAGGAAAAAATGTAAATGCCTTATGACAATAAAAAAGAAAGAAATGGATTTGAATCTGTACTAATAGAGAAGCTATTCACTTCTATGAGAACACAAATCTACTGAATTATTAACTACAAACATTAAAAAAAGATGAAAAGGATTATTTTTTTCCATTTCAAGTAAAACTCACTTAAATTCATATATTATAAAATAGAAATTATTTTCCTTATCAAACTCTAACTTGTTTTTATATAATCATGGAAATAATAGCACTGGCAGGAACTTTAAAACAATTTTTCAAGACTAAAAGGGGGAAAATAGGCCAAATTAATTATGAAGAAGAAAATTAAGCAACTGATCACTAAGTTAGAATGTAAACACTATCAAAGGCAAAAAGATCTTAAAGGTCTGATCTAATTCCTGTAATTTTATAGATGGAGATAAAGAAGATGTGCTAGGTAACATACAGAAACAGAATATATAACAAATATGTTTACATATTCCTGGACCATTCACTTTCCATTAAGGTAATTTTGAATTGTAATTAAATATAGGGAAGTGAGAAAAGGTGGGAGTGGAACATATCACAGAATTAAATTCAATTACACACACCATATTATACTTTGCTCTGTCTTTCCACCTGAAAAACATCTGCGTACCGTCATTAATATTATTACTAATAAATAACTTTTTCCAATATATATTTTAAAGAAGGTCAATGAGAGGTTTTCTAAAGAAGTCAAAGGTTACATTAAAGCAAGTACATGTTATTATGTTCAACTTATATTCATATTATCATGAATTTAAAGAAATTGTTTAGTGCCTACCCCTCATTTTATAGCTCAGAAGTAATATGACTCAAAGAAGTGAAATGAAAGTATATAGCTCCTAACTCTCAATCCAAATCAACAATATGTTTTTTCTACTACATAGATTAAACTCAAAATAGATCAAGCAAAACATTCCAATTATAATTCAAATCTGTGTAATAAATAAAGGAAATCCAAGGAGCTATTCATTCTTGTGTCTCAACAGCCACACCCACTTGTGCAGGTCTGATGGTTCGGCCATGAAGTTTGTAGCCATCTTGGGTAACAAGTGTCACTGTGCCTGGCTGCACTCCATCAGCTGGTATGTGACAAACAATCTCATGGTCATATGGATCATACTTGTCACCAAGCGGAGTCATTTTCTGCAGGCCATGCTTAGCAAACACACTCTGTAGCTTAGCCTGGAGGAGAGAAAGTCCTTCAAAGACCTTATTGAGAGTTCTCTTTTGGTCTCCTGGCTCTGCTTCCCCAGAGTCATGCTTGATGGCTTTCTCCAATATATCTGCAATCTCTACCAAATCTTTGCAGAAACTCTGGATCCCTAGGGAACAAACAGCATAATTGTCCAGACTTACTAGATTATCTTAAAGGCTTACAGAATCCAAATCATTTACAGTTGAAAGGAATCTTAAAAGTCAGCAAATCTATTCTTTTCACTTTACAGATCAAGAGACTAAAGGCAAAAAGTTTAAGTGACTTGTCCATGACAGTAAGTAGTACAAACATATTAAAACATATGTCCTCTGATACTAAATTCAGGGTAATTTCTATAAGAGTTTGAAAAGGACTAACTCCAAAGAGCCTACAGAGTACCAAGAAAGGCTGGAAGAATAAGTCATAGAATATAAAACTCAGGCCAGGTTTCAAATGCAGTGCTTTATCCACTCTATCACACACAATACTTTTTTTACTTACTTTTTAAAAAGAGAACTGGGATTTTACTTGTATAGTATGAGAAAAAGCTATTTCTGTAACGAATTTAGTATCATTTTCACTATAGCATAGTGATTCATGGTAGCATATAAAACAAAATGCTAGAAGGTTAAATATAGGTCAGTGTACTTTGAATGTATAAAGAGCAGGCATGATTAGTCAGTGATAGGAATGACTATTCACATATTCTTTTCAAACGGTGGGTGGCAATTAGTCATGAAAATTTCTGTTAGAAGAACAAATGAGTGCCTCAAATAAAAGCATTTACAAAATGAAATCCATGGATATTAGAGTTAAGGATGCCTAGAATTCTTTTCTAATCATGTATTACAAAAAGCATAATAGAATGGAAATACATTATGGATTAAATGATCTGCTAAAAAACCTCACAGTTTACTCTGTGAATTGCAAAACCACTAATGAGCTGCTGTAAACAAAAAGGTATATGATTACGTACGATGGATGCTTCCACTTACCAAATATCTTGGCATCTTCCACAAATTTCTGTGTGCGCCTCCGCACATGTTCAGAATCAGCTAGAGCTTTCTGGTATCTTTCCTATATGCCAATAAGAATATCAAAATCAAAAGACAAGTGTTCACAAGAACAAAATCCACTTTCTTTGCTTTATGTGGTTTGTTTTTTAATCTTGTAATGGTAAGGGAACTTGACCAGCCTACTTTAGGCTGAGGGAGATCATTAGAAAAGGCCAGAAAGAAAAACTGATGGATCCACAGAATATAACTATATCAGTCTATGTGGCATTTTTATGTAGCTTCCTTATAATTGGTAATTTCTAAACTGGTACTCAGGTAACTTCTTTACTCTCCAGTATAAGATACCCCAATGGAAGAGTGGAAGAGAGGATAAAAAAAATGGACCTCTCAAGGCCAATCTCTAGGCCAACCTTTCGGATGAGCTTCTTATTTATGTTTGGCATATTCCAAGATCAGGATTTAAGTTACCTATCTGACAGAAAAGTACATGTTTTTACTGTATCCTTTGTGTTAATATTGATAAGGTATAGTTAGGTAACTTAGCATTAACTGAGCATTAGCTGAGTCTCTCTTGAATGTTACATAACCAATGAAGGAATATATGCTATAGCATCACAGATTGTTAGCTATGGTACCTTGTTTGATATAAAGTGTCATGGAAAAAAACTGTAGTGGATTAGGCATCTGACTATATAACAATTTGAAATAAGGCCAATTAGGATATAAGTAAGAGATACTATTTTCTATATTACTATATAGATAATACTTGTCAACAGGAAATCACAATTTCACAATACATACATGAAAAACTAAGTTTAATTAACAAGAGAAATGAAACTGTTTATAGAACCATATGTAGATATAAAGAGTCCACAATCCAAATAGAAACTTGAATATTTATGAGATTGCAACAAAAAGGGAGGTAAGACAGCAAATCCTTCCTGAAGGATTTGCAGGATGAAAAGAGCAGTAAGAGTAGAAAGGACTAATTCCCTCCCAAAGGAGAGGAGAAATCATGAATAACCTGGCAAAAGCAATATTCTTTTCTCTTGGGAACTGGCAAAAAGACAAGTTCAAGGAGTCCCAGAAGTCCCTTAACATACACCACAAGCTATAAGACATCCAAGAATTAAAGACATTAGTGGAAAACAAAAATAATTAAAAGACAAGGTATTTCAATCTACTGAAAAATCAATTAAGGTAAAATCCTTTCTTTTCCTTAAGAGCAGATTATGAAAAACGGCCAGAGCTGGAGGAACCTCAAAACATGCATTGTCAGGGAGAAGGGAGGGACCTTAGAACAATGTTAGAGCTAGAAGGACCTTAAAGACTACATCCAAACACAATTACCTTACTTTTCAAGAAGCAAAAACTGAAGTCCAGAGAAGACAAGTGACTTCCTCAAAACAGTAGCGGAACTAGGCTTAGAACCCAGATCCAATCCTTAGTCAGCATCAAAATTAATCCATAACAAGTAAGCAAAATGTTTACCCCCCCCTTCCTACTGTATCCAGGCAGTTGATACTACCCTTCTACCAAGGAATGTCCAAAGACTACTTTCATTGACCTGACACAAAAGGTCATATTTTTCCTACTGACCACATTTTGTCCTCTTTGCCATTAGTCACTGCCCAAATGTAGTGTTTCCCATAATGAATGGTTGCCCGTGGCCACCCTTCCATCAAACTCTCCTCCATTGATGATGGCTACAGTACTTGGGGCCTACCACAGTCAAAGGATTAAAATGGTGGCAACATTAGTCTAGACAGTAAACTCAAAATAATCTATTCTGGCTTTTAAGGACTGTGCTTCCACCTGATTAGAAGTTTACTAGGTATTATAACCCTACCCTACTTCCCAGAATCAGAGCTCCTTCAATTCCAGTTACCTCTTACTACTGGGACTTCAAAAAGGGACAAAGCCAACTAACCCTTGTCAAACTCATAATCAAATACTTCACATTTGTGTAGCCTTTGAAAATGGATTCTTCTGCAATAACCTAAGAAGCCTGATTTAGACTCAAAGTATAATTCTTCCTTTGAAGGGCCATAATCATATGAATGTATAAACTGCTTCCACCAACAAAGCCTAAAATTCATCCATCTCTTTCTTGCTGTAGTGCTGGAAATACTTGACTTGAAATCAGGAAGTCCTGGATTCAAACCTCATTTCTCACACTTATTTGTTATTAATCTTTGGACAAATAACTAAATTCTCTGAGTTTCAATTTGCTCAACTTTAAAATGGAAAATACCCATAATTCCTATCCCCAAAAATCAAATTGAAAATCAAATGACATGATACAAAGCACTTCAAAAATCTGGAAATGCCATATATAAATTATTAATGAATATTATCTTACAGCTCAGATCTCCTGACTCCCAAACTATCTTTTTTCTAACTATACCATGCTGTCTCCATGATACCCAAGTGATCATGGGTAAGGGATTTAACTTTTTTAGATATCAGCTTCTCCCTCTGAAAAATGAAGATCTTTAGCTGAATTCTAAAATCCCTTTCTAGCTCTAAATCCTATAATCCTAAAAAGTCTGAAGTGTTAAAATGATTTCTGATAACAATAATAGCAGTTTTTCTACGATATTTTTATGGCATTTAAGATTTATAAAATACATTTCTCACACCAAGACTGAATTTTTTGTAGAAGTAGAAGTAGTAATATTTTTTCATGCTGTAAATTAATATAACCGTTAGATTTACAAAGCACTTTGTAGATTCCCCAGGAATTATCCCACTTTCAAGTAGCAGCAAAATTTCTTCTTGCTTCTGCCCCTTTGCTATACTCCTTTGGAACTTTAGCCTGCTGTCAAGCAGCATAATAAATCTTTGCCCCTTAATTTGGAGACTGGCCATGCAAATTCTTCCTACAAACCCATGACATTGACCACCGAGGCCTTAATCTTTCTAGGGTGTATTTCTCCTCAATACTAGCAATTAGACCTATCTCAAAAATGGACTTGGCAGACTGGGAAAGGAGTGGAATGCCTATCCCTGGAGGCTTTCAGAGAATGAATTACCATTTGCCAGAGACAGAGATTTCTGTTGAAGTATGGGTTGTACTAGGTGATGGTCTCTGAAGTTTCTTTCCTTCTAAGAGTCTAAGGTTCCAGATCTGAGGAAGCAAACAATAGTTGTAACATCACACAAGGAGATCATAGAGTGTGCTGACCAAAAGCCTGAGATGTCTCACTTCCAGATTGTACATTCAGAAAAGAGGAACAGTTAGAAGATTTAATTAAGAAGCCTAAAATATAAAATTCAAATTTAAAAGCAAAAGGTTTGGAAACCAGCCAAAGTCCATTACTACATGAGCAATATATTAGAAGCAAATAGAAAAGACTTAAGTTCACCAAAACTGAAGATTAAATATTGCCAGTCATTCAACCATCCTGTGAATGGACTGGTTCTATAGTGGAGCGCCCAAATAATGTATGTAATATGATATATTAAAATTAATATAAGGAAGAAAAAAAAGATTTACAAAGCACTTTACATATATCATATCTCAATTCTTCCAATAACTTTCTAAGATAATCATTAGAAATAATATTTCCATTTTACAGATGAGGATGATGAGGCTGAAAGATTAGTTCAGTAGCCTGTCCATAGTCACAGTTATGAAGCAGAATTAGAATTTAGGTTTCCTAACTTCAAGACTAGTTCATTTGATCACCTACATAGAATAAACCCATAATTAAAAATAAAATCATCCTTCCCTCACCCCTCCCCACCAAAGTACATGTAGGTAATAAGTTTTAAAAGTCCACGAGAAATGAAAGGTTAATTTATAACACAAATTTATCCCAATAATTGAAATGTTAAAGCTGGTCATATAAAACAATGGGAGAAAGCAGATGTCTGGAATGCACTCATTAATATCAGTATTTCTACTGTGATAGCCTCACTTTATTCCCACTGCCCCAGAATCATTAAAAGATAGTATTTCTTTAAACATGTATTTACCTCTAAATCCTTTTCTCTCCCAAACAATAACCTTCCAGCCCTCTCATCCCCAACAATATAGAAAAGCCTTTATGATACAAATAAACTTAAAGAATAAGATCTAGTTTTTTAAACCTTTTTGTGCTAAAATCTTTGGACATATGGAATAAACTTGGTGGCCTTCAGGAAGATGCCTCAAAGGGTGGCCATGGAATCAATACGGGTTACAGATCTAATAGCAGAGCAGCCTATGCCATGGGTTTGGAATCAGAAAAGGTGGGCTCAAATCCCAGTTCTGTAATTCGATGCCTATTCTAAACTTATGCAAGTAAACTTTCTTCTAAAGAGGTCTGCTTTTCAAATCTATAAAATGAGGAAACTATAATGTTTTTTATGGTGAAGCAAAGGGGGTTAAGTGACTTGCCCAGGGTCTCACAGCTAAGACATACTTTTGATAATCTCCAAGACTCTTTTTAGTTTTACTCCTATGATTCCATAATATTTTATGATCATAAAGAACCTTACCTACATATCTCATGGAATTCTCATAACAATCCTGTAAGATAGGGACAAAGATTAATATTCCCATTTTACATATGGGAAAGTCAAGCTTAAGACAGAGGAAATGATTTGCTGAATGCATGCAAAATAGTCTCAGAACAGGCTCTTCTAGGTATTAAAATAGAACTATAAGCAACTAATTGGTGCAAAACTCAAGCCTCAAAATCAAGGTGAGCAAAGGCAGTAAATTTTTATTCAGCTCACAATGGATAACAACTGTATCCTGTTTAAGACTCACAGTTAAATCCCGGACTTCTTTCTGCAGTCGACGGGCTTTATGCTCCAGAGCTTCTTCTGCCAATAAGGGGCCTGGCTCAGCGGAAGAGTCAGTAGAGCCGCAGTCCTCTCCAGCACTACTCTGGGCAGCTGTGCTGAAGGCAGGTGTCCAACCTCTGAAGTGCATGTATAGAAAAGAGACATAGCAGATTGAGATGGGTATTAAAAAACCCAGCCCTAAGCCCAAGTAATAGATGAACTATTTGCTTCCCTCCTGGTAGTTCCTTTTTCAAACTGGTAGCAGAGAATCTTGCCTTTACCCCAGAATTATTTCTTCATTACTAAAAATACTTACAGTGGAACCTGGGTTGCTGTAATTGTCCTGAGAAAACAATAAAAGTTTGAACATAGAGCATAGACCATGTGAGTAAAAAGGTTTAAGATGGCTATAAGATATCTAAGGGAAGATCTCCAAGGACTAGAGATCAGAAAAAATTATCACTGAATATACATATCTGAAACTCATCATATAGAAATGATCACTGAAACCATTGGAACTGATGATGTAGCTGCTTCCAGAGCTTTCAGCCCACAGACACTAAGCAAGGTAGAACAAGTGGTCAGAAAGAGATTAAATTGGTCTCTTTGTAAGTTGAGGCAGGACTCTATTACTTTTCCCATACTCAGATTCTGATTACAATCCTGAGTGGCAGTCTCAGAATAAGGAGAATTAGCACATGAACTTGCAGCCAACCTTCATCATAGTTCCAGGACAGAAAAGAGTGCTCAAAGACCAGAGAGCACATGCCAGGAGAGTAGTAAGCATACCTTTCCTTAGATCATAACACTTTGCAAAAAACTTACATGTTCCTGGATATATTTCTGAAAATAGCTGCACAAAATCCCTGAATCTTGGGACAATGTGACTTCCACCCTGAAAGCAAAGCCCCACTTTAAAAAAAGAATTAAAAGCCAAGTAATGTCTGGGAAAATGAGAAAACAAGAGAAAAAAATCCTGACCACACAAAGTTACTATGATGACAAGGAAGATCAAAACACACACTCAGAAGAAGATAACAATGTTAAAGCTCCTGCATCCAAAACCTCCAAGAAAAATAAGAATTAGTCTCAGGCTATAGAAAAGCTCAAAATTAAATAAAAGACAAGAGGAAAAATTGGGAAAAGAAATGAGAGTGATACGAACGAAAATGCAAAAAGGGGGGGGGGGGAGTCTTAAAATCCAAAATTGACCAAATGGGAAAGGAAGAAATTCTTTAAAAATTAAAATTGAACAAATGGAAACTAATGACTTTATGAGAAACCAAGAAACAATAAAATAAAACCAAAAGAAGGAAAAAATAGAAGACAATATGAAATATCTCACTAGAAAAACAATTGACCTAGAAAGTAGATCAAGGAGAGATAAGAGAGATAATTTTAAAATTATTGGTCTATCTGAAAGTCATAATTTTTTTGAAAAATAACCCATTCATCATCTTCTAAAAAATTATTACAGAAAACTGTCCTGATATTCTAGAATCAGAGAGTAAAACAGAAATTGAAAGAATCTACCAATCTCTTCCTGAAAGAGATCCCAACATGAAAACTTCCAAGAATATTATAGCCAAATTGAAGAACTACCAGATCAAATACAAAATACAAACAATTCACAATCAGGGCACACAAGATTTAGCAACTTCTACATTAAAGGTTCAGAGGGCTCAGAATATGATATTCTGAAAGACAAAGGAATTAGTATTATAGCAAGAATCACCTGCCAGAAAAACTGAGTATACTCTTTCAGGGGAAAAAGCAAATATTCAATGAAATACATGGCTTTCAAGGACATTTGATTAAAAGTTCAGAGCTGAATAGAAAATTTTACTTTCAAATACAAGACTCAAAAGAAGCATAAAAAGGTAATCAGGAAAGGGAAATCATATAGAACTTAAGGTTAAACTTTGACATTCCTACATGGGAAGATGACACTTGTAACATAAAAACTTTCTCATTATTAGGGCAATTAGAAGGAGTATATATAGACAGAAGGCATAGGTGTGAATTGAATATGAAGGAATGATAATTTAAAAATAAAATTAAGGGATGAGAAGAATGTATTAGGAGAAAAGGAAAAGGAGAGGTACAATGAAGTATATTATCTTACATAAAAGAAGTAAGGAAAAACTTTTATAATGGAATTAAATAAGGGGGAAGTGAGTGAGTGAGCCTTAATATCATCAGAACTGACTCAAAGAGGGAACAGCACATACACTCAAATGGGTATAGAAATCTAACTTACTCTATAAGAAAGTAAAAGGGGAAAGAGATAAGAAAAGGGAGAGAGTAATCAGAAGCAAAACACTTTTGAGGAGGGACAGGGTAAAAGGAGAAAGAATAAATGGGGGATAATAGAATGGAGGGAAGTAATTTTTATCAAGTGATCATGAAAAAGATTTCTAATGAAGGCCTCATTTCTCTAACTTAGAGAAAACCGAGTCAAATTTATTAAAAAAAAAAAAAAACCCAGCTATTCCCTAATTGATAAATGATCAAAAGACTGAATGTTACACATACTATTTTCACCTTTTTTTTCCCCTCATGTTTTTTTCCCTTTTAATTTTTCTCTCCCAACATAATATGGAAATATATAAAAAATGAATGTACATGTATAACCAAAAAATGTTTTTGTACATAACTGGGGAAAATAAAAATAATTTTAAAAATGAATGTTAAAACTGGGAGAAAATACTAAATAAATTCAAAAACTTTTTAAATTTAGAAATTCTCCCAAAAAGCATCTCCCTAGCAAAGAGATTTTCTGTAAAAAGTGAATCTCTATTTTATACCATTTGCTTTTTTAAAAAAGTATAATAAATTCTTATTTTCAAAACCAATCTCCTTTTCTATGTTTACTTATTCTTTTGCCTTACTATTGCTCATTCCTCTCCTATCTCTCCCACTGAAAACTGAAATAAAAAAAGAAAAAGAAATGTAGTAAGTATAATCAGGCAAAATCCATATAATGGCTATGTCCATAAATGAGTCTTTTTATACCTTTTTTTCTTCACCTGTCGGGAGGCAGGTAATATGCTTTATCATAAGTCCTTCTGGGGACATTGCAAAGTTAAAGCTTTCAAAGTTCTTTTACTTTATAATATTGCTATACTTACATAATTTTTTCTTCTGGTTTTGCTTCATTTTCCTACTTAGACTATCTAGGATTCTTTGAAACAGTCTCTGAATATTTCTTATAATGCAATAATAATTCCATTATATTCCAAAAGACAATTGAAATTACCCCCCAATATCTTCCCCTCCTACCCCACCTTCTTTTTTGCCCCCATTCAAGATCAGAAAATTTGTTTTGCTTGTGACTATTGCCTCCTCCTGTATTAACCTCCCTCTTACCACTCTCCTATTCATCCCTGTTTACTCTATATTGTTTCATATATTTCTACAACAAACTTTTTGTGTTCAACCCTTTATCTGCTTAAAAGTGAGGGTCATCTGATTCCCATTCACCCAAATATTTTCTCCATGACTGAACACGCTTCTTCTCAACCCCCCAGTTATAAGAAATAGCAACACCCCTTTCATTCCTCTCTTTAATAGTATATTCCTTTTACTTGCTCTTCTCTTTTTCCTCTTAAAACATTCACTCCTTTTCCCACCCCCTAGGACCTATGTTTTTTGTTTGTTTGTATACCTATATTTTATTCTTTGAAGACATTAAGGTTATGAGGGGACACATTTATTCTTCCCTTATTCAAATGTTAGCACTATATCATTATATACTTCCTTTCAATTTTTTCAAATAAATTTAAATTTTCTATTCAACTCTGGTCTTTTCACCAGAAATGTTTGAAACTTCTCTGTTCCTTTAAATTTCTTTCCATTTTTCCCCCTTGTAGGATTATACTTGGTTTAGCAGGATAAATCATTCTTGGTTGTAGGCTGGCATTCTGAAATATTGTACTACATACAAGAAATTCCTCAAATGATATGAACAGACAATTTTCAGATAAAGAAATTAAAGCCATTTTTACTTATGTGGAAAAAAATGCTCTAAATCACTACTGATTAGAGAAATGCAAATTAGGAAAACTTTGAAGTTACTCCCTCACACCTCTCAGACTGGCTAAGGCAACAGGAAAAGATAATGACAAATGTTGAAGGGAATGTGGGAAAACTGGGACACAAACACATTGTTGGTGGAGTTGTGAACTGATCCAAACATTCTGGAGAGCAATTTGGAATCTGCTTTAAGGGCTATAAAGCTGTGAATACCTTTTCATCTAGCAGTGTCACTACTATTATCCCAAAGATATTGTTAAAAAGGGAAAAGGACCCATATGCAAAAATGTTTGTAGCAGCCCTTTTTGTAGTGGCAAGGAATTGGAAACTGAGCAGATGCCCATCAGTTGGGGAATAGCTGAATAAGTTATGATATAAGAATATAATGGAATACTATTGTTCTGTAAGAAATGACCAGGCTAATTTCAGAAAATCCTGGACTTAGATATATTTAATCCGGAATAAGGTGAGCAGAATCAGAACACTTCACATAGTAACAAGATTATGTGGTGATTAACTTGACTCTTCTCAATAATGCAGTGATTCAAGGCAATTCCAATAGATTTGGGATAGAAAATGCCATCCACATCCGGAGAAAGAACTATGGAGACTGAATGTGGTTTGAAGCTTGGTGTTTTCACTGTTTTGTTTTTCCTTCTTGTGGGTTTTTCCCTTTTTCCCTGATTTTTCTTACACAACACGACAAATATGAAAATATGTTTAAAAGGAATGCACATATTTAATCTATATCAGACTGATATCTTGAGGAGGGGGAAGATAAGAAGAAAAACTTGGAACACAGTTTTACAAATACGAATGTTGAAAACTATCTTTATATATATTTGGCATAATAAAATACAATTGAGAAAAAAGACTGAAATAATATATTTTAAAACTTCTGTTTTTCAGTAGAAACTGCCAGGCAGGTCTGATGACATTGACTGTAGTTGATATATGAACTTACTCATTCTGAGTATTTTAGTAATAGTGAAAGTGTGAGTGTGTGTGGGGGGGTGTGTGTATACTCTGGATTTTAGCTTTGATTTTCTTAGTTCTTTTCCTTTGAGAAGATGATCGATGGATTCTTTCTATTTTTATTTTGTTCCCTAGGTCTGATGTATTTGGGTAGTTATGATTTCATGAAATATAATGTCTAGGGTTTTTGTTTTTTAATCATGGTTTTCAGGGAGTTCAGGGTGTCTTAATTTATCTAACCATAACCTGGTTTTAGTCAATTGTTTTTTCATAACAAATGTTACATTTTCTTCTATTATTTCAATCTTGTGCTTTGAGGAAATCTCTAGATCTGCAATTTTTAAAATGTGTTCATCAGTGTGGTCTTTGATTTTACTCTTCTTTGCAACTTTAATCCAGAATTTTGCACCCTGGTGAAGTTTTGAATGGAGCAGTTGGCCTTGCTTGGTCTTATCCTGAATCTTATGAGTTCTTCTGCTAACCTCTACTTCCCAAAGTTAGGCCCAAGATCTTTTAAATTCAGAGGACTGGATTTTCAAAGTCTTCTCTGGCATCACATGACAGAATGTTAAAAAGCCCTTGGTTTGCTTGGATCTTGTTTGAGTACAGCAACTCCCTCCCTGCTGGTTACTGCTATTGCTCTCTTGGGTTTCCTGAGTCCCCACTACCCGGCTTTCTAACTAGCCTGGATTTTCTAAGGGGAACCCTCTGCTCTTGTTGCCTTCAGATGTAAGATCAGTTTTATGTGCTATCCATGTTTTTTCTCTGGTAGTACAGGCTCCTGAACCTAAGCTGGCTTTGTGGAAGGGATGCCCATTCCTATTGCCCTTAAGGCTTCTTTCTGGCTAACCTCATATAGTTCATGAGTGGAAAAAGTCCTTTACAGTTTTCCATTGGATTTCTTCATTATTAAATCTCATGTGAATTTTTTGCTGGAACAGATATGTGGGAGCTCAGTAGTCTACCTTGTGTTCAGTTAATCATCTTGGTAAGAAATCCCTGTAACACTTTACATCTTGTTTTTTGTCACACTGAAATTTCTAAGTGTATTGTGGAAGAAATGGACTTCACTGATTTTGGACTGGTCAAAGAATTTTCAATCAAGCAGATGAAGAAAAAAAGCATTCATCAGATACAGAATCTTAGTGCTGCTGTCTAATCTGAATAAAGGCAGATCATTTTACAATCTTTTATTCTGTAGTGGGAAAACAAAAAGCAAGAGAAAAGTGCTACATATTTGTGTCAACAGATCATAATAACTGAGATGATAGATAAAAATAAGCAACATATTAATAGGATATGGTTACCACAAATTTATGTTCTAACTAGAATAAAGTTTCCAAGAGAAAGAGAATACCCATATTCCTTCAGGGCTTATATGAATTGAATCTATATAATTTTATTTATAGTTTTATATATATAATTTTTGATGATGAATTTTAAAATGCAAATGGAATTTGCCAATTTAGAATTATTAAGTGATATATTAATTTCTAGTTGTGATATAAATTATGCAATAAGGAAATAAGTTATAAATTGTGATTGAGAGAGGGATAGTAATAAATAAATGGTTGATTTATTCTTGGATGCTCTGTGAAGTAGCAAAAGAACACCAAAACATGTTTGAAAACATGAAATTTCTTAAGAACCATTGAGGATGAAAAGAATTTTGTATGTCTATAGGAACTCAAGGTAATCATTCTTTACTAGAGTTGTAATGTTAAGTGCTGCTACTTTTGGGGTAAAAAAGATAGCAGAGTAAGAAAAGAAATTATTTTTTAAAAAAAGATAGCAAAAGAAGTGATTCTAGGAAAGAAAAATGTTATAAGCCAAATGCTCACTAGTCCAGAAAATGTGTCATTACCATTGCTACACAATAAATGTAACTTAATGAAGCATTTTGTTAATGCAATGTATTGAAATGTTGCCTATTTTCTTCATTTGAAGAATAAATGAGGCTAAATTTATGATGGGATATTTGTGAGTTCTCAAAGCAAAGGATGAAAAATTTTGAATAAGAGTTGAAGTTGAAGGAGCTTTGTCAAAATTATTGCAAAAAATTGGCAATGTAATTCTGGAGGAAATGCAGGGTATAAAATCACAAAACAGTGGATGATTTCCTTAAAGCCTACAAAGTTTTGGTTTTTATTGTGTCACTCAAGATCTATTTCTTGACTTCATACTTGAGCTTCTTCCAAGAATATCCAAAAATATCTATTGTAGTGATGAACAAGAGTAATACTTCAAGAAATTTCCACAATGGAAAAAAATACAGCCAAGCTAAGTGGAATAAAAACATACTGGGCACAACATTGTTGGATTCTAAGGGATGTTCTACAGGCAAAATACAACAGAAAATCATCAATATCAGTACCTACATTTGAGTTGAGTTAAAGCACCGTTTTGCTTAGACAAAACATTTTTAATATAAAACTGAAAACAAGTACATACAACCCCCCCCTAAAGCCATATTTAAAATCACAAAGAAAAAATACTTGTAAGGTTAAACCATTTTCACTTATGTATCAAAAACCATTTTTTATTGTTGCTGCTGTCTAATATAACAGAATAAATATAACATGTAATTTTATAAGAATAAATGCAAAATCTCAAGCTGCAGCCTGGCACATTGGTGAGTGTGCTGGGTGTGAGGACAATAAGATCTTGTTGTAGAACACTTGGAACCTCAAGGAAATGCTATTCCCAACCTCTTTTCTCCTCAAACCTTTCACATTTTCCATTCATTTTCTTAGCTGAGCATCTCTTATCTCTTACTTTAATGAAAAAAAAATAATAATAAGGCAATTTCAGCGAGTCTCTCTTCTCTTGTTCTCATCTCAAAACTCCTAGGCATCCTCCCTATCAATGACTGGTCCTGAAAACAACAATGTCCTCACCCTATCCCACCCCACCCCTTCTTGCCAGGCCACTAAGCCTGTTTCCAGGGACATTTCCCAGGGAACTGCTTCTGCAGATGCTTTAGTCTGTTCTATCTAACAGCCTCTTATTAGCAGCCACAGCAGATCCTGAAAAAGTTCTAACCACCCAAGTCCTTGGCACTATCAAATGACAATATCAGAAAGAGACATTTTTTGGTCAGTGGAAAAGCTACTAAAGAAGTTTAACCATCTGCTTTGCCAGTGCACCCTGAAGACTACTGGGCTTTTCAATCGAACTTGCTGAACACTTTAGACTATCTTGCCTCGAATTCTCTCCATCATCAATTCCATCTTCTACAGGAAGCCTTCCCCAACCCCTCTAAATGCGTATGCCCTTTCTCCCTTTCTTCTCTCTCTCTCTCTCTCCACACACACACACACATTTATGCCCTTTCTCCCTTTCTTCTCTCTCTCTCCACACACACACACACAGTTGTTTGCATGTTATTTCTTCTCCATTTTCACCGTGAATTCCACGAAGGCAGAAATTGAGGGGAGGGGAGAGGGACAGCTTGCCTCTTCTTGGGACCCCAGTGTTCATTGTAGCTCCTGGCACATAGTAGGCGCTTAATAAATGCTTGTTGACTAACTAATGCACCTCACATAGGTTCACTTTATAGAGGAAGAAACTTAGGCCCAGCCCGAGGCAGGTCACATTCGGGCCCCAGGCCCGACTCAAAAGCCACTCAATCAGTGCGGGAAAAAGAGCCGGAACTAGAGTGGAGGGATCCTAAGTTCGAATCCCAGCTCGGCCTAAAGCAAATCACTTTTCTTGCCTGGGCCTCAGTTTCCTCTTGTGTTGAATGAGGAGGGCAGCTGCAGGTCCGAAGTTCTTGCCCGCTCAAGACCTTGGGGCTTTTTCAGCTTGCGCCTCCGCCATTCCCGCCCGCGGCCCCAGCCCCCCGAGGCTCCGCGCCGCCACACCATCTCCGCAGTTACCTGCCCGAGCCGGGGGTGCGGGAGGCCGCGAGTCGCTGCAGGATCCGTAAGGCCGCCGGGAGCCAGAGTCCGGCCATGTTGCACCGCCTTACTGCCTGAAGAAGTCACAGCGAAGGAGGCGTTCTCGCCCCAGGGACCAGGAGCGAGAACTACAATTCCCAGTGATCTCCAGGGTTCGGACAGGTAAAGACACTAAGCATCCCGGAAAGGGAGGGCTAAGAGATCATTTCCGGCTACAGTACTGGCTGGAACGGGGCGGGACAAAAGGGAGGAGGAAAGAAGAATGTGGAAAAAAGGATGAGGGGGAGGAATGGAGAGGAGGAGAGGAATAAAAGGTTAGAAGGGAAAGGAAAAGGAACAGGAAGGGGGAAAGGAAAGAGAAAAGGATAAAAGGAGAGGGAATGTGAAAATTATACATAGTGCTTGATTATACATATTTGTTAGAAGAATTTTGTTTTTCTTTTCTAATGAGGAGAGGAAATTAATATTTGTTAATTAAAAAGAAATAAAATTTAAGGGGGCAGCTAGGTGGCACAGTGGATAGAGCATCAGCCCTGAAGTCAGGAGGACCTGAGTTCAAATTTATCTCAGACATTTAACACTTTCTAGCTGTGTGACCTTGGACAAGTCATTTAACCCCAATTGCCTCAGCAAAAATAATAATAATAATAATGAAATAAAAATAAAATTTAATACAGGGAATGCTAAAGAAGGGGAGGTAGAATGGGGTAGGAGGAAAATAAGAAGAATGATGGGAATTAGGCATTCAGTCAGTCAGTAAACATTTATTAAGGGATTGCTACATGCCAAGTACTGTTCTAAGCACTGGGGGGAGAAAGACAAAAAACAAAAACAAAACCACAATCTACTTTCAAAGAGATCAGTGTAATGGGTGAAGCAATATGCAAATTACTGCATATAGAAGTTATATGCAGGACAAATTGGAAATATTCAACAGAGAGAAGGTATTAGAATGAGGGGTTCCTGTAAGGCTTCCTGTAAAAAGTGGGATTTTAGATTTTATTTTATTTTTTTTAATTTAAGTTTTTTATTTGCATAACATATGTATGGGTAGTTCCTCAGCATTGATCTTTACAAAGCTTTCAGTTACAAATTCTCTCCCCCCCCCCCAGATGGCAGGAAGTCCACTACATGTTAATTATGTTAAAATACTTGGGAAGTCGAATATATGTATACATATTTCCACACTTATTGTTGTGCAAGAAAAATCGTATCTACAAGAAAGAAAAATCAGATAAAGGGGACACAATGCAAGCAAACATTAATAGAGAGCATGAAAATGTTATTTTGTGGTCCACATTTCATATCCCTCTCTCTGGGTGTATATGGCTTTCTGGGATTTTAGATTTTAAAGGGAAAAAAAAAGATTGAGAAGAGGTGGGGAGTGTTTCAGGCATGGTCAGTGAAAATGATCAGGAGTAGGGAGATGAAGTGTCTTGTTAGAGCAAGGAGGCTAGTCTCAATGGATCCCAAAATTATTGTGGAGGAGGCAATGTATGGTGTGAAAAGACTTGGGATAATGAAAAGTGTTAAAAGCCAGAGAATTTATATTTGATCCTGGAGATGATAAAGAGCCTCTAGAGTTTGGGGGAGGTGGAAAGGGAGCTGTCAAGGGCTTTGGAAAGATCACTTTAGCAATTGAGTGGAGAACAGAACTGGGGAGAGACTTGTACAAGTTACAGCATTGTTTAAATGTGAGTGATAAAAGCCTGAAATGAAGTGGTGGCAGTATTAGAAGGAAAAGGGGGGCATGTGTGATAAGATCCTGAATGGTCTCTGTGGTAGGAAAAGAGAAACTGAAGCACTGATGAAATTATTTCCTGGGACAGGCAAGAAGAAGGCTAGTCCCACCCTCTGTGGAAATAGCCTACTCAGAAATTGAAGTTATGTCAAGTCCTTGAAGCTAAATTTTCCCTATAAAACAGTTTATGTCCCAAACCATAACCACTGTTTTCCTTTGGGTCAGTCATCATGTGTCTTGGTGTCTTTCCCCTTATCCCTCTCCCATGCCACATAGTGTCTCTCCTACCCCACTATGCTTCTCAACCCCCTTCTCCTCTAGCTAACTAACTCTTTTAGATACTAAATTCCTTTCAGAATTTAGCCTGCCAGATGAAGGTGGCCTTGCTGTACCAGATCTAAAACTATATTATAAAGCAGCGGTCATCAAAACCATTTGGTACTGGCTAAGAAATAGAGCAGTCGATCAGTGGCACAGGATAGGTTATCAGGACAATCTAGGCAATAACCTTAACAATTCAGTGTTTGATAAACCCAAAGACCCCAGCTTTTGGGATAAGTACTCACTATTCAGCAAAAACTGCTGGGAAAATTGGAAACTAGTGTGGAAGAAATTAGGGCTTGACCCATACCTAACACCACATACCAAGATAAGATCTAAATGGGTTCAAGATTTAGATATAAACAGTGATTTTGTAAGCAAGTTAGAGGAACGTAATATAGTTTACCTCTCAGACCTGTGGAGATGGAATAAATTTATGTCCAAAGAAGATCTGGAACTCCTAATTGAACACCAGATGGATAATTTTGATTATATTAAGTTAAAAAAGTTTCTGTACAAATAAAACAAATGCAGACAAGATTAGGAGGGAAGCATCAAATTGGGAAATCATCTTTACATTTAATGGTTCTGATAAAGGCCTCATTTCTAAAATATATAGAGAATTGTCTCATATATATAAGAATTCAAGCCACTCTTCAATAGATAAGTGGTCAAGGGATATGAACAATTTTCAGATGATGAAATTAAAACCATCTCTAGTCATATGAAAAGTTGCTCCAAATCACTATTGATCAGAGAAATGCAAATTAAGACAACTCTGAGGTACCACTACACACCTGTCAGATTGGCTAAAATGACAGGAAAAGATAATGATGAATGTTGGAGGGGATGTGGGAAAACTGGGACATTGATACATTGTTGGTGGAACTGTGATCAGATCCAACCATTCTGGAGAGCAATTTGGAGCTACGCTCAAAAAGTTATCAAACTGTGCATACCCTTTGACCCAGCAATGTTTCTACTGGGCCTACATCCCAAAGAGATCTTAGAGGAGGGAAAGAGACACACATGTGCAAGAATGTTTGTGGCAGCCCTTTTTGTAGTGGCTAGAAACTGGAAACTGAATGGATGCCCATCAATTGGAGAATGGCTGAATAAATTGTGGTATATGAATGTTATGGAATATTATTGCTCTGTAAGAAACGACCAGCAGGACGATTTCAGAGAGGCCTGGAGAGACTTGCATGAACTGATGCTGAGTGAAATGGGCAGAACCAGGAGATCATTATATACGGCAACAACAATATTACATGATGATCAATTCTGATGGACATAGCTCTCTGCAGCAAAGAATTGTCTCAAACCAGTTCCAATGGTTCCCTGAAGAAAACCATATACACCCAGAGAGAGGGATATGAAATGTGCACCACAACATAACATTTCCATGATCTCTATTGATGTTTGCTTGCATTGTGTTGCCTTTCTCTGGTTTTCTTTTTTTTCTTGTAGATAGGATTTTTCTTGTACAACTTGTCAACTATTATTACATTATTAACATGTAGTGGACTTCCTGCCATCTAGGGGAGGGGAGGGGACTGGGGGTAAAAGTTGTAATGGAGAGCTTTGTAAAGATCAATGCTGGGGAACTACCCATACATATGTTATACAAATAAAAAGCTTTAATAATAATAATAAAAAAAAGAATTTAGCCTGCCAGCTAAGGGTATGCCCCAAACTCATGATGTGCTCCCTTTCTACTGGGTAATTGTGAGTTCCACTAAGGAATTTGTCTTTTATTGCCCTCCCATTCTATTTCATATTTACCATTCCTGGTGTTGATGTATCTCTTCATTTTGTTTGTAACTTCTCCAGAATAAACCTACCTTTTGCTAAAAAAAAAAAAAAAAAAAAAAAAAAAAAAAAAAAAAAAA
>JAJPUD010011316.1:0-20100 GCA_023553655.1 Myrmecobius fasciatus | reverse complement strand
GTGGACTTCCTGCCATCTAGGGGAGGGGAGGGGACTGGGGGTAAAAGTTGTAATGGAGAGCTTTGTAAAGATCAATGCTGGGGAACTACCCATACATATGTTATACAAATAAAAAGCTTTAATAATAATAAAAAAAAAAGAATTTAGCCTGCCAGCTAAGGGTATGCCCCAAACTCATGATGTGCTCCCTTTCTACTGGGTAATTGTGAGTTCCACTAAGGAATTTGTCTTTTATTGCCCTCCCATTCTATTTCATATTTACCTTTCCTGGTTTTTATTTATCTCTTCATTTTTTTTTTTTTTTCCCCCAAAAAAAAAAACCTTTTTTTAAAAAAAAAAAAAAAAAAAAAAAAAAAAAAAAAAAAATGGCCGTTGTAAATTCTTCACATGACCAAATCCTGATATTTGGTGCTTATCATCATGTGGTGTCTACATCAGCCACATCATATGCAAACACTAAAATCTACATATCTTGCCAATAGATTGGATATGGGGAGTAAGGAATATAGGATGACACCTAGATTTTGAGCCTGAGTCATTAGACTGATGATGGTACTCTGGACAGTAATAAGGAAGTTGGGATGAGAGGAAGGGTGGAGTTTTTTTGAGGGTGGAAGAATAAAGAATTCAGTTTTGGATATGCTGACATCTATCAGACATCAGGTTCAAGATTTAGAACTTAAAGGGATTATAAATTGATAGTTGTTTTGTTTTGTTTTGTTTCTTCAATTGTTGTAAAGTTTCCCTGTGAGCTGGGGGGAAAAAAACCTAGCCAAAAAGCATTAAGTGCCAACTATGTGTCAAGATACTATGCTTGCTAAACTTTTGGAACAAACTAAGGTCACACAGGATTAGTAGGCATGGGTGAATTAAAATCTACGTTTTTGGAAGGAGCTCCCAAATCCAAGAAATTATAGATGCCCTTGACTATCTAAGTAAGGAAGATCATTTATTCCAGTCTTTTCATTTTTCAGATGAGCAAACTGAGGCCCAGAGAAAGTAACAGTGATTTCATAGCCCTTTTTGTCTTACTCTTATACTTTTCTTTGTATGCCCTATATTTATTGTAGTGACTAACACATAAATAATTGCTTAATAAATGCTAATTACCTGACTTGAAAAAAGCAAAGATAAACAAATGGGGACCCCATATGAAAAAATCTTCTGGCTTTGAGCCAACTGAAATAGTGGTGGATTTGCTGAGATTGGGATGCTAGGATTCTGAAATCCTACTTATGAAAAAGAGGATACTATTAGAGAAAAGGTTAAAAGCTCCCTCAAAGCAATAAACTACCCTGGGAAATCAGAGAGCTCTCTTAGTGTTCAATGGCAGAGATAAGGGGAAGGCTAGTAGGCTTTTCAGAACTACTGAAACCCATCACAACTTCCTTCTCATTGCTCTCAGTGAAGATTTAAAAAAAAAAAAAAAAGAAGAAGAAAACCAAAAATGCAACATCCTTCAGCAAGGAGAACACTAAGGGAATTCACAGGGGAGCTGCACACAATATAACCTCCAAAGCCCTAGTCAAGTGGGATTATGTGATTCTGTAGAAGGAGTAACCAAAAGAGCTAAATATTCCTTTGAAGGAGCAACAAGTATTAGTTGCCCTCATAAGAAGGTATTGGGTAGTTGGATCTGTTAACTCCCCTGAAGCATGAAAAATTTTAAACCTCCTTCATTTAGAAAAAAAGTAATCCATGATAGTCTTTTTTCTGACACTTTATTAAATATCATTTCATCCTAGCAGATCTCCTGCCTTTGGAGGATGGGTAGAAAGGCTATTACAACAGCTCCCCCAGACCCTTTCTTGAGCTGCTTAAGAGAGCTAACCCAAAGACTATTATTCCCCTCACCATAAGTTTTTCCAAATCTTTTTAGAATTTTTCAAACCTCCCATAGTTTCCCCTTTCCCCACTCTGTCAGTTAAGAACCTTACCTCAAGAAAAATGAAGCCATTAGGTAAGAACTCCAAATTCTTCTAATCTCACATTACCCAGATGCCTTCTATCACTATCACTTCCTTTTTCCCAAGGCAAACTTTAATCCTTCATACTAAGTGTTCCTATTCCATCCTCTCTTCTTCAGCAAATTTCCCTCTCTTCTCTACTATTTTTAATCTTTCCCAGTTTACTATGCTGCTTTCCTAATGCCTGCAAATGTGCCATGTCTCCCCAAACTCTCACTTGAAAAACAAAAACAAAAACAAAAAACAACAACAAAAAACCTCTTGCTTGATCCATTCATCCCCAATGAATATGATTCCATATTTCTTTTCCCTTTTGTGATGAAACTTGAAAAAGCTGTCTAGAATTGATGACTCCACTTTCCTCTCACTCTTTAACTCTACATTCAACCCCATCATTCAACCAAAACGGCTCTTTCCAAAGTTTCCATTGATCTCTTTATTAATTCAATGGCTTTTTCTTAATCCACACCCTTAACTTCTTTGCAACCTTCGACATTGTTGATCCCTCTCTTCTCCTAAATGTGTTCTCTCTAGGTTTCTGTGACACTACTGTCTCTTGGTTCTCCTCCTACTTGTCTTACTGTTCCTTCTTAGTCTCCTTTACTGACTCATTGTCTCCAGGGTTCTCTCCTTTATCTACTCCTTTAGTAGATTTCCCTTGTCTAAATTCTATATAATATAAACCTTACAGAACCGAGATGAGAGGAAACCACATCTACTTTCTGGCTTGCTCTCTGCTACCAAATCACCCAATAAATTTCTTTCTAAAACTCAGATTTATGGGGTTTGTTCTTGTAAACAACATTAGTGTATATATTATTTTCTTAGTTTTGCTTGCTTCATTCTATATTGGTTAGAATAGATCTTTCCATGCTTCTCTGTATTTGTCACACATAATTTCTTTTGTTTTAAGTAATTTTTTTTCTTTCAAGTAATATTTTTTCCTGTAATTTGTGTTTTCTACTTTATCAGATACTGAGTATTCTGTTGTTTCTGATTCTTCCTTATCTAGTCTCTTCCACTGATCTCTTTCTCTTTTTATTTAACCAATGCCAGATAATTTTGATAGCTGTTGCTTTATAATATAGTTTGAGGTCTGAAAGTGCAATTTCTCCTTCATCCCTACTTCTTTACTTCATTTCCCTTTAGATTATAGATCTTTTGTTTTTCCAAATTGGTTTCATTATTATATTACAAAGATTTATAAAGTATCTCATGGGAAATTTGATTGGTATAGTATTAAAGATGTAAGTTAATTTTGTTAATAATGTCTTTTTTATTATTGTCATATTGGCATTGGTTAGCCATGAATACCAAATATTTCTCCAGCTATTTGTTATTCTTTCTAATTTAGAAACACATTGTAAGTTGAAACAATGCAAGTTTTGTGTATGCTTTAGTAGGTTGATCCCCAGATATTTTATGCATTTTGTAGTTATTTGTAATAGAATTTCCCTTTCTGTTATTGCTTTTTGTGTTTTGTTTTTATTACTTAGAAATGCTATTGATTTTTGAGAATTTATTTTGTAGCCTGCAATTTTGTTGAAGCTATGAATTCTCAATTAGTATCTTTTCTGTTTCCCTAGGATTTTCCAAATGTGCCATCATATCATCAGCAAATAGAGATGGTTTTATCTCCTCTTGCCTTTATTCTTTTTTTTCTCGTCATTACTTTTACTAGCATTTCCAGAACTGTATCAGTTCACGGGTTTGTTTGCTTGTAACAACTTTTGAATTCCTGATGTCTTAAGTCATGGAGACAGATAAAGTTAATATTTGATACATAACCTCTGTTTTGGAGAGGGGAGGTTAAGGGCATTAGAGAAAATGTTTAGATGTCTATCTTGTTAATGACCTGACTGGGAAGTCCCACAGTAGCCTTTTGATTAGTTTCTCCTACTCAGATCTCTCTATACTTCAATCTCTCTTAAATTTAGCTGACAAATTAATCCAAGTGAAAATCTGACAATTTCACTTCCCTCCTATACCCATTGAGAAAATTCATCTTATTTAAAATTTTCTATTTAACACTGAAAGTCCGTCATAACCTAGCCCCTCCTATCTTTCCATTTCTCTTAACACCTTACTCTTCGCTTCCCCACTACTCTCATCATATGACTATGATTCAGTAACACTGGCCTACATGCTGCTCCTATAACAAGATATTTCATTTCTTCACTCCATGCATTATCACTGGAAAGCTTCAATTCTTGGAATTTCCTTCCTTTATATCTCCACCTCTTGGCTTCCACTAAGTCCCATATAAAATCCTATCTTCTCCAAGAAGCCCCTAGTTTATCACGTCAATATGTTGTTTGAATGCCTTTTTTCTATTTGTTTTCTTCAGTACTTTGCACAGTGCCTAGCACACTGTGGCACTTAATAAATGTTTGTTGACTAACTGTAGTGGAAAAATTTTCCCTCATAGCTGTCACGCTGGAGGAGACCAAGCAGAACCCAAACAGAGCTCTTAAAAGCAGTTTATTTAGGCAGGCCAAGGCCCAAAGGAAGGAGAAAATAAAAAATAAAGTTCCACAAAGTATTACGGAATAAGACACCAAAGCCCTAAATCAGGTTAGAAAACTAAGGTCAGTCCTACAGAGGCATTAAAAGAAATAGAAAACATTAAAAAGACCAGAGTACAGGAGTGAATGAGCAAAAGGTGTCAGAACTGTGAGAACTGTTAAATAAAAAGCACTTATTAAGTGCTTATCATGTGTCTGGCAGGACAGCTGGGTGGTGAAGTGGATAGAATGCTGTTCCCAAAGACAGAAAGACCAGTATATTTTCCAGGGATGTTCACACTGTCCGAGCTAGCACAATGTCTGGGAAGCTCTGAAGGAGTATGGGATAGAGGCAATATTGAACTGACACCCAAACTGAAGGTCTACAGAGTTATTGCATTGATCTCATTGTTGTATGTATACCTGTGAAATCTAGACAGCGTACCAGCACCATTCCAGGAAACTGAATCAGTTACATTTGAATTGTCTTAGGAAAATTCTGAAGATCACCTGGCAGAATAAGATAACAGATACTGAGATCTTTTCTCAAACTACTGCCAAACATTCAAACTCTTCTGCAGAGAGCACAACTCTAATAAACTGTTCATGCCAAAAGTATGTTTGCCTAGAACTCATACAAGGCAAGCACTTACATGGTGGTCAGAAGAAGGACACTCCCAAGATTTCTCTGAAGAACTTTGGAACTGATTGCATGATATGGAGGACAGTGGCACAGAAGCATGCCTGCATGAAGAAGGCTCTTTGCTCTATGAACAAAGCAGGACTGAAATAGCTGAAAAGAAACATGAGACATACAAATTTTAAAAATCCATCCCAACGAAAGTGGTATATAGGTCAGCTCAGAAAGGGTATAGGAAAGCCAGAGAGAGTGTGTCTTAAACATAGCAGATCAGCAATTAAGACCCTCGGTCTTCTACTGGTTCAGTAGAAAAGCAGACCAGGAAGCAGCCCCCAGCATTAGCCCTGGGAAATCAGACTGTTTCCTGGAAAGAGTAGGTAAAGCCACCCCATTCTCTGAGCAAGATACCAAACACAAGAGGTTTTGCTTGTGTGCCCAAAGCTAATGTTCAGAGCTGTACAGGAAGCTTGGGACAGCATCCCGTTTACCCCAATAACAGAGCTCAGCCATAAAAGTTTAAAAAAAAAAAGAGGAAATACACAAATAAAAGGAAAGAGAATGAGCAAAGAAACATAAAAGAACTTGGCCATAGAAAGTTATAATGGTGACCAGGAAGATCAAAACACCAACTCAAACAAGGGCAAAATGTTCACAGAGAAAATCTCAAAGTATGATATAAATTGGTTTCAAACCCAAAGAGGTTTCTTGGAAGTGCTCATAAAAGACTTTAAAAGGCAAATAAAAAAGGTAGAAGAAAAAATGAGAGGTAGGTAAGAGAGTCAACATCTTGGGAAAAGAAGGCAATTCCTTAAAAAAAAAATAATAGGCCAAATGCAAAAAAATCCACTGAAGAAAACAACACCTTGAAAAGTACTATTAATCAAATGGAGAAAGATACAAAAGCTAACTGAAAAAGAATCACACATTAAAAATTAGAATGGGGCAAATGGATGTTAATGTATGAAACATCAAGAATCAATCAAACAAACTAAAAAGAATGAAAAAATGAACGATGTAAAATTCCTTACTGGAAAAAAGAGACAATTTAAAAATTATTGGCCTACTTGAAGGCTATGACCAAAAAAAAAAAAAGAACCCAACCCAAATGTTCATATGGACAATTTAAAACATCATACTGAAATATGCTGCTTATAAATCCTATCCATCATTTTTCTAGATGAAGAAGGACCTGTTTGAGAGTAGCTATCATTCCAAGTGTGTAATAGGAACTTTATTGGAAAGAAAATTCTTAAATATAATTTTCTACTTTTGTAGTTTCTCTAAGATTTAGGTTTAGTATGAAGCAATATGATCCAGGAAATTTTAATAGGAACTTAGGAAATAGTGCTGCAGGTTTGAAGTCATAGGGGTCTTAGATGGCGACTTTGGGACATTGATATCACTCTTGTGAGGATTCTTAAAATTCAGTTTCCTAGAATAATGCTGTAAATGAAATGACTAGTTTGGGATGTGGAAGGAAGATGAGGCAAATCAATTTCCTTCTTTTCTTTCTTTCTTTTTTTTTTTTTTTTTTTTTGAGAAGTCAGAGCTGTAGATGAAGAAAGCTACCTATATTGTCAAATATAGTTGTTTCTTTTGATTATTTTGTTTTATTCTTTTTATCTCCTGGGATGGGGAGGAATATTATATGTATGTGTGTGTATATTTGTGTGTATGAGTATATATGTGTGTGTGTGTGTGTGTGTATAAAAATGACCATGATGTAAAAAGTAAAGGCATAAATAAAACTTTAATTTTACCTTTTAAAAAGGAAGTTACTTGAACCTCCAAACTGCATATTTATTGATACCTCCTGGAATTTTAAGTTTTCACATTTCTACATGCTTCTGTTTTGTTCTTTCCTACTACTGTACCTCTCCTTTTCTAACGTTATGAAAATTCTGTCCATCTTTAAAAGTCACCTCTTTCATCCTTCTCTGATCCCTTTATATTCCCCTCACCTTCAGCCAAAAATAATTCCTCTTTCCTTGAATTTTTCATAACACATAGTTTATATCATTTGTAAATCATCTATGATCACCTCATACTCCTGCTCAAAGACTAAATGGGGATCCCTATTGTCTCTAGAGGTAGTTTCCAAACCTTTTTGAACTTATACTCCTGTAGGAAAAAAAAATTCAGCATGCAACTCCTATTTATACCCTTATAAATGCATGCATTATTATTTACGTATTAATATATTATTATTATATATTTATGTATTGATATTAACAATATATTATATTATAGAATACATTATTAATATAATATTATGTATTAATTTTGTGTATTATAAAATATACAAAAATGGACATTGTAAAAAGGATGAGCTAAATGTAAAATAGTAAAGAAGTGGCATGGTTAGTTGTGCAATTGAGGAAAATTACTTTGGCAGTCTCTTGATTGAAAAGAAGGGAACAGCACAGAAACCAATTAGAAGGTTATTTGCTTTAGTATAAGTGAGAGGTTTTGAAGGTCTGAATCAGGTAAGTAGTTCTGTGAATAGTGAGAAGCAGACTGATAGGAAAGATGTTATAGAGGCACAAATAGCAAGATATGGCATCCAATAAAATAAAATATTTGTTAATGGTGTGAGTTTTGAAATGGACAGAAGACTGGGCCCCCCTCTTTGGGTTAAGGGGCCTTGAAATTTCTTAATTAGTATTTACTCAATCAGGGTCCAAGGAGTGTTTACCCCACATAGTTAAGAAAATGGTTTTACTCCACAGAGTATTTGCCCAACCATGATAAAAGAAGTACTCTGTTCAACAAAAATAGTTTGCTTTGACCCAGATAATGTATCAGCATTTTACATTGTGTACCCCAAATCTTTTTATCTCCCCATTATGAGCAAGTAATGGGGTCAATGTTTAATGTCAAATGTAACCGTAAGGCTGTACCAGGAGGGGGCAAATGTGCTTAAAAGCTTGTCACCATCAAGGCTAGTGGTTGGACTCTACCAGAGGATTCAGCCGCAGGCCCGGCTAATAAATACTCTCAAAATTCTAATTATGTCGGCTGTCCTATATTTTCTCCCCTGGGCTATCTCAAGTTTCACTAGGAATTTTACTTACTACTAACAACATAATAAAATCTTTGCTTCTTGATGGTCTTGGCCTACAAATTCTTTTGTGATACTTTGATACTAGCCCCAAACCCCAATATATATTTAGGTTTCACCTATTATTAACCCCAATATTAATAACTTAAACAGGGTACCTGAGCCAGACCGAGACCACTAGGTATAACCCTCCCTGAGGGGCAGTCACAGGAGGAATCAACCCTGAATAGATACGGAGTAGGGGAAGTGGAATGGTTGTGCTAAAAATACCATTATTAATAGGGGAAGGATGGGATGAAACCCATTTTCCCCCCTTCTGATGGATTGATCAAAAATTCCTTGGGACCATGTCAGTTCCTTTCTTACTTGTTCTATGGCTCCAACTTTGGATGAAATAGAAACTCCTCAGCTTTAGCTTTTAAAGCCTCTATATGCTGGCTTATTTTTCTTTACTCCCTTATATAGACTGTACTCCAATCAATTTGTACTACTTGTTACCCAAACTCTACATACTTTTTCTATTTCTGTGTAATTCCACAGCCTAGAAAATACTATTTTTTTTCTTCATCTCTGCATATTGAAAATCTGCTCTTCCAGGATCTAAATTAGGCACCATTTCCTTCATGAAGCTCATACCATTCTTGTCCCCCTAATTACACACATATTAGTTATAATCTCAAATTTTCATATTATATTGTAAGTTTGGGTCAGGGTCTGACACTTTTTTCTATATGAAGCAGAGGTCTTTGCAGAAAAGCTGCATATTCATTAAATTGAATTCCATTTGGCAATCATTACATCTTGTATTGCAGTTATTAATGTCCCTCACTTCCAAGGATAGGAACTGAATCATATTTATTTTTATTTCCCACATAAGACTTCACACATAGTAAGTAGGGGTTCAAAAATGGTTGGTAGATTCTTATTTGAAGTTTTTCCTTATCCCATGAAAATTTAGGTACATAATTATATTTGATGATATGGCCATGTAGGGTAAGACATCAGAAGAAACTTATAGCTCCATGAACTCTCAATTCCCTGGCTCATAGAATGGAGTAGATAAAGAAAGCTTAGTTTTTTTAAGGATAGGGATTCTTTTTTTTTATCTTTGTATCCCATCACAGGAATAAATATTGAGCATTCAGTAGTAAATTTTTATTAATTTTCAAAAATTTAATTTAATTGCCCATTGGGAGCTCCCTGAATTCTCTTCCTTTAAACTTCAGCAAGTTAAATAGGATGACTAAAAGGAAGATCACCTCCTTCATCAAAACTCAGTACTGCCCATTTGGATAGCTCTAATCAAGTTAAAGTTCAGTTGTTGACTGTGAGTCATGTAAGACAATACAATATGGAGCAAAGGATACTAATTCCTTAAACCTGTGTTCCAATCCTAACTCTTCAACTACCTAGTGGTGCAAGCTCTAGTTTTCTTTGTTATCAAATGGAGATAACAACTCTAGGGCTAGTATGAAGATCCCATGAAATAAGGTATTTGAAAATGATTCCTAATGAAGACTTCTCTTCAACAAAGTAAGCCCCTGAGTCCAGAGACCTGGTATTATTCATAAAATGTTGTTTTAAAAATTGTTAAAGTTCTTTTGGTCCAATCCTTTAGATAAATAAATCCGAGGCTCAGAGACAAAGTGCTCCACCTAGTCAAGTTGCCCAGGACTTGTCTCCTAAGCTAATCCTCTTTTCAATACAAACCTTGTCTCTTTCTAGCTTAGCCTGCAAATAGTAGACACTTGATAAATTGAATTTGAAATTGCAGGGTCCTAACTAACTTTCCCAAACCCCTTGGGAAAACTGTGGACTCCATGATGGTGAAGTTACAAAGTTTTGTCTTTATTGGAGGAAAACAACACAAACTTTTAAAGTGCATATAGATTTTAAACAGTAACTTGTGGCATAGTATGCATAAGCACTCAACATCTAAGGTCCCCACTTTCTTACTGTGCTTATGCTAATTCAGCAGGGCTTCCTTTGGTCTTTGGTAATGAACTATTTTACAGGAAGGTGGGAAAGGGGAGGAGCCCTTTTCCTTAGTGAGCTGCACATCAAGATGAAAAGAGAAATCTTAGTACCTAGATTTCTCTTCTCTTTTCAAGCAGATTTCTATTCTGAGACAACAGATTAACTGTCAAATGCATCACATGTGAGGAGAGGAGACTGATGGTTATTAGGATAGTCCCAGGAAAGAAAGCATCTGTACATTTCTACATTAAAACATCTGCATAGTTGGCTCATATCTTCCTAAGGAGTATATAAATTCACAGGATTTTGAGTGTTAAGGGACTTAACTTGTAGACTTGAGTGGCTAACCAGTCACACCGGTTATAAGTATAGGGTGGGAATATGATAGCTTATATCTATAGCACTTTAACATTTACAAAACATCAATACATACAGTGTTTGATTTTCACAAAAGCCCTGTGAGGTAGGTACTATTATTGTCCCCACTTTGAAGATGAGGAAACAGGCTCAGTCACATTAAGTGACTGCCCTCAAAATACACACTTTCTAAGTGTCTAAAGCAGGTTTCAAACCCAGGTCCTCTGACCCCAAATTCTGTGTTCTTTCTGATACCACAATGCCTGTCTAGGAGCAGGTGTCTGCCTGTAAATGTGCTATTAGTATGGTAATCATGTATCTGTATATCACTCTTTTTAGGGTTAGCCTGAGCATAATATGTGCCACAAAACATCCACTTCCATAAGTTTTGACCACTTCTTCAGATCTTTGCTTTCATATCAATCAGATTTGGTTAATCAACAGGTTCAGCAGACACTACCATTGGTTAGTGGTTC
The DNA here is from genome assembly GCA_023553655.1 of Myrmecobius fasciatus. Taxonomy (NCBI): domain Eukaryota; kingdom Metazoa; phylum Chordata; class Mammalia; order Dasyuromorphia; family Myrmecobiidae; genus Myrmecobius; species Myrmecobius fasciatus. The sequence continues at coordinate 9,118 of JAJPUD010011316.1, read as the reverse complement.
TATTTCTCAGAAAGAGAAAAGATTCACATTCTGCAAAACTTTAGCCCAAGTTCAAGTCATTATTTTAATCATCTCCCAGTATCTCCTCATGGTGTGAAGGTGACTCTTCAAGGCTATACCAGCACATCAGAGGCTCTAGTAAGGTCCATGATGGAAAGATTTCAGATTCAGGCCTGGTGAGGACAATGCATTGTCAATCAGGTGACCTAAATGTGGAGAAATCACCAAAGAGGTGGTCGAAAACCAAGTTTTGTAAGGTCATAGTCACTGATGAATATCAATTAAAATGGAGGAGCCATGTCTCAGTCTTCTTCCAGTAGCTACCAGGGTCCCAGGAGTCCTTTACAGTGTCATAAGAAGAGCTTATCCTTATTACAGCATTCCATATATTTCAGTGTTTCCTTATGTCATTTTAGATATTAAAATGGAATTCTGAGGATCAGATAAAGGTGATTCATCAGTTTCTTGCGTCTTCAAATGAATGGCCAATCCATATTGTTCAGAGATATTGTTACTTAACTGTCCCCTCTCTCCAATCTTCATTCCCACCCCACCCCTCAAATCCCAGTGTTTTTTTCATTCCATTCCTACCATATTCATCCAATTCCCTCCCTCCCTGTGTCCCCTATCACAAGGTACCTCCTTTTCTCTCCCTTCCCTCCCCTCTCCCTGCCCCCCAAAAAGAAAATGAAGATGGTCTTCATGTGTTCCCAAACAATGGTACTTTTCTATAGCTTTCAGAAAACTGGGGCTGAAAGGTTGGACTGGAGAAGCTGCTATCTCCCAGAGGATATATTTCTCATGTTCCTCTTAGGTTTTCTTCATTTCCCATTCCTGCAAAGCAGAAAGACAAATAAGCAAGTTTAACTGAATGAAGATCATTCATTTGCCATTTCCTTTATTAGATATTCCTCTTGGATGAGTGGTCACTCTACATCTACCCCAGATGTCAGGGGTCAGAAAATAAAGGAACTGTGTCTAGGTGAATCACACAAACATGTTTTGGGTAGCTTTGGGGATGGTAAGTCTAAGAGCCCCATTACAGTCAACGTAAGAGAATCTCAGGCTCAACCCCCTCATTTTACAGCAGAAGTAGCTGAAGTCCAGAAATCAGGGATACAACCATACAATTTCAGAAGCTGAGAAACTTCAGGTTTTTTAGGCTTTCTAAGTATGGTCCCATCTACAACATCACTGGCAAATGGCCTTTGTTCTCCCTAAACATTTATTATTTGAATGGCTTTCTAATTTTTTTTTCTTTTTTTGCTGATATAATTGGGGTTAAGTGACTTGCCCAGGATCACACAGCTAGGAAGTGTTAAGTGTCTGAGACCGGATTTGAACTTAGGACTTCCTGTGCCTTTCTAATTCTGATGAATTCTGTGTAAAGTGATTTTTTTTTCATACTTTGGCCTTCTGGAGCACTTTCCCTTTGCTGGAAACATTGATAGATGGGCTTCTCTTCCTCAGTTCTGCTGTACAGTTGACAGGAGGAGAAGACTCTTGGCTGGGAGGCTTATTTGCTGTTTCCTAGGGAGAGCAACAGAGAAGTTGAGGATTCTGGAGCAAGCTGCCTTTCTTCGTATTGAGAGAAGGCAAGGAGAAGATGAGCCTACTGTGAGCTGGGCTGCTGCAGATCTCTAATGACTGCATTTGTTGATTCTTCCTGGCTATAACCCCTTCCCCCCCATGCCCACCATACACTTTACTCTGGTAAATTCTTTTTTCATAGGACTAAGGGATAGCCCTAAAAAAATCATTGATTCCAACTTGCTTATTTTCCCTGAAAACTGAGGCCCAGAGAGTTGAAGAGCCTTATTTAAGGCTCAGCTTTGGTGTCATTTCTTCCATGGTCTTCCCTGATTCCTTTAGCTAAAAGTGATTCCTCCTCACATCTCTTTTCTCTTTCCATTTAACCTCTCCTAGATACTTTATGGATGTCACCTTGGTAATTTTGCAGCAAGGAACAGTAGAAAGAACATGAGCTTCAAATCAAGAAACCTGAGTTCCAGTCCTCCTTCTAATGCTTCTTGGAATAGACATATAGTATAGTATAATGGGAACAGCATTAGACTAAAAATCAAAAGTCCAAGATTCAAATTTAAGCTTCAACACTAATTACATGTATAATCTCTTTAATTGGGCCTCAGTTACCTCACTTATTAAATGAAAAGATTGGATTAAGTGTTCTAGAAGACCCCTTAAAGAATGAAATAACATAAGATTGTAGAACTCTACGACTTCCACATTGGTAACCTAAGGATCTTAATGCTAAAACTATCCACCTTATGGGGTACAAATAAAGCACTGTAATCCACAAGATGCTATATACATCTGAATTGTAACATCTCATTGCCTCTGCAAGACAGTAAACTCCTTGAAGATAGAAACTATATTTTGTTTAATCTTGGCATTCTGGATTTCTACCAGAGGGGCTTGCTGAATTAAAGTCAACTGAATCACAGAAGCTGGGAAGGTTTCTGAGAGATGCAGTCAAGGCTGCTCTTTTCCATTTCTTAGCACCCCAAACAGAAATCCCAGACTGAATAGCTATCCATAGCATATGTGTGGAGGAGGATACGGGAAGGAAAATGTGTACTTACTCCAGTCTTGCATTGGCTGGTCACAGCAAGCCCAAGAGCTGGGCCTCCCGCCAGGGATTGCTTCAGGCTCTCCTTCACAGCTACAAGCTTCAGCTCAAGATCAATCCTTCTCTCCTCCTTCTCCCGGCACTGGGCTTCTAGCATCACTAGCTTTTCTTCTTGATCCTTTAACCTTATTTCTGTTTTCAAGGAGCAAAGTTTTGGGGATGTTCTCAGGAGTTATGGAGTCAAGTGAGACCTCAACAACAGTATCATGCCTAGTTCTAAGTGTCACAATTTAGGAAGAACATTGATGAGTAATAACTGATGTAGCATGAAGTATAGCAACTGATGGAAAATATTTTAGTAAAATTATCTTATTGTAAATTCAGAAGATATGGCAATATGTGTAGGATAGATTAGATAGAGGAAACACTGAAACAGGGAGACTGGTTAGTGTTGGATTGTCCAGTGGCCATTCCAGAATCAAGCCCAATTGTCCTCATAATCCTAATGAGATGTCAGATAGAATGTGCTCTTATACCTCATTTGTTAGCTATATACATGTGAACATGCAGAGGGAGAGTGTTATTTTTACAACAACCCTGTGAAGTATGTGCTTTAGGCATTATTAGCCTCATTTTACAAATAAAGAAACTGGGTCAGAGAGGTTAAAAAGCTTGCCCAGTCACACAAACAGCAAGATTAGAATCCAGCTCTCTCTCTCTCTCACACACACAATTACATTGTGCTCTCTCTAGAGGAAAATGATGGGAATGATGAAAATGACTCAAACCATAGCACACCAAGAGTTGTTGAAGGAACTAGAGTGTTCAGTCCAGGGAAGAGAAGATTTATAAGTGACTTTAAAGAAGTCATTTATAAAAACTTCTCTACCTCGGGTTTCTCATCTGTAAAATGAGGGATTTGGACAACATGAATTCTAAAATTCTTCCAGCCCTATATCAATGACTTTTGATAGCAAACACACCTTACTATCTAGCATAATGCTTTGCATATAGTATGGATTTAATGTTGAATTGAGGTGACTGTGGCTTTGTCCCCAGCCTTTCTTACTTTCTTCTGCCTTTCTTTTTTCTCTCTTCTATATATGCATGTACATGCATTTGTATGTATAGATTTATCTATATTTTAAGAGGTACAGGATCAGATTCTGTTTAGTATTTGGATTATGGGGATGGCTAGATTTGATTCTGCTGCAGCCCCTTTGGCAGCTTCACCTCAGCAGTTTTCCCTTTTATCTAATGCATCCTGCACACTGACATCTTAATATTTATAATTTGAAATTCTGATACACCACTACTCCACTCAGATCAAAAACATTCACTGGCTTTTTATTATCTATAGGGACATACAAACTCTTTATCTTGGTTTCTAAGATCTAGTTCCAACCTACCTCATATTTTCTTACCTTATATACTACTTTCTGCCCAAGCTAGACTTTTAAATGTTCCCAGACCTGGCTTTACCTGTTTTTGCCTCTGAGCATTTGTGACAACGGTCCCTCAGGAATTCTAGAAGTACTAGAAGTACATCTCTGACTACTGAACATTCTATTTCACTTCTTCTATGTATCATATTCTAACTAATTTATCATATACCTTATGCTATCAGAATAAATTCCCCTAGGGCAGAGACCTTAAAAGAGTCCCTTTCAACTTTGTATCCCCAGTATCTAGCATAGTGTCTAGTACATTATGTTTATTAAATTGAATTTAAATTTTCCTAGACTAGTTGTTTCATTTCTGCCCAAATGTTTGACTCTTAAGGATCATCCACAAGCCCACCATCAATAACCCTTCTGTGGGATACAATTGATTATTTCCCTTCCTTTCTCAACCTTGAAGATTTCAGCTGCCCAATTATTACAGATTTCTGAAGCCATCTAGTCCAACCCATTTTATAGATGAAACACCCAAAATCAAGAAGGTAAACCATAGGTAGCACGTAGCACTCTGATCCTATGTCTTGGGACTATAATTTTAGTGTTTTCCCATTGCGTCTCCCATTTCTTAATAAAGAAAATAGCATCTGAGAGTTGGAGCATTATACTCTCATGTATAAATGCCCTCCCTACCTGATATAGTTAAGGAGAGACACGAAATCTTCACTTTAACCACTAGATGGCACCAGCTCATGGCACCATAAGACTGGAATCTGCTTGAAGTTACTTAAAATTAAAATGTTTATTTTGAAGAGAATGAAAATCATCCTGTTCTGGCCAAGCACTATATGAAGTTTTGTGTAAATTTGTAAAGGCACACTTAAGTGAGGTTGATGTTGTTCATCCTTTATTTTCAAGGAGGACCAATGATACCCACTGCAAGGAGGATATCTTGATTTAGGTAAAGTAGTTTGAAAGTAATCAGTCCAGTGGCAAGACCAAAAGTCAAGATGACTAGCGATGTATGACCCAGGATGCATTGGGTGACCTTGGGCTTTATCAATATGAAGATACTGAAAAACTCTACTGAAGAGCTGGGGCTATTTGGTCTGCATGAGAGACTGTCAGGTTGGGGATGGGGGAGGAGGAGGTGAAGTGTTGTGGACTCTAAATTCAAATCCCTTTCCACTGAATTACATTTCCTCATCACTAGATGACTTCAAGGGGTGACTGGATTACCACTTGTGAAGTAGATGCCTATATAGATTTGGGTTATGATAGAGCTCGTTTGTTCAACAAACAGTTCTGAAGCACTAAGCATATGCCAAACATTCTGGTAGGTGCCAGGGATATAAAAACAAAGGGAAAACAGTCCTTACCTTCAAGGAGCTTGCCATCTAGTGGGAGAGACAGCATATACTGGAGTTAACATTTGCTGGTGGGGGCATCAGGAAAAGAGTCATGAAAGAAAGGGTATAGAGGCAAGTAAATGGCAGAGTGGATAGAACACCAGCCCGGAAGTCAGCTTCAGACACTTAACACTTACTAGCTGCAAGTCACTTAACTCCAATTGCCAGGAAGAAAAAAAAAAAAGAGAGAGACCTAAAATATCTAGTGTTATATAGGAAGGACATCAAGAATGCTAATCTTCCTAGACTGAGGTACATAATAAGGAAAGGAGGAATGTGAATATGCTGAGAAAGGAGATTGGAGCTAGGTTGTGAAGGGTCTTCAATGTAGGGGGAAAAAAGAGTTTATATTTGATCCTGAAGGTAAGAGTAAGCCACTGGGAGTTTATTCGGTAAGGGGTGACAGGATCAGATGTATGTTCTAGGAAAGTCAGCTATGTGAAAGATGAATTTCAAATGAGTCCATTTTTCATTCTAAGATTCCATAGATCTGGGACCCAAACCAGAAGAATGAAATGAAATTAGCCATTTGGCAAGAAGAAAGGAGAGACATACCTTTTACCCAAGATAGAGAGCCAAGAACAGCAAGTCCTATCTAGGACATATAGAAGTGGGAGGAAAAGAGACAAAGCTGAGACTGTTTATAGGGAAAATAAGATGTAGGAGGGCTGATGTGCTAGACAATCAGGTGGTCAGTATTCCTCAGGAAGAAAGACAGTTCACTGCCAATTTTAAGAATAAGTAGGACCACAGGCCTAGAGTCAGGAAAACTCATCTTCCTAAGTTCAAATCTGGATTGATCCTTGTTTTGGAACAAATCTAAACCTTCTCCAGATGCTAGAAGATAACTTAATAACCTAGCTTGTCCTTGTTTACTGAAGCTAAACATCCCTAGTTCTTTCAGCTTCATAAGATTCCCTTACCTTCCTAGTTGCTCTTCCCTTCAGCTTATTAATGTCCTTCCTAAATGTGATACCTAGAATCTGCCTCCTTACTATCATCACCCATTGGTTCTGCTTCTATTTTCCACAGGTACGTATCATAAATCTAATCCCTTAGATTTGAAGTTATAGAGCAAGCAATAAATTTTAAGTCAGAGGGTCTGCTTTTGAATTCCTGATGAATGTGGCCTTGAGCATGTCATTTAATAGCCGAAAGCCTCAATTTACTTTTATTTTTTTTTATTTTTTTTTCAATTTACTTTTATTAAAACAATTCATAAAAGTGAGAAAGCCACGGCATCTCAATGACACCAAGACCAGAGATTCAGTTTGGGTTTTGGCTACTAGGCTCCAAATAGGATTCTGGGGAGATATCATGGGATTTACAGAGCTAAATCTGGCAATTTCCAGCAGGGGAAAGGAGTCACTTTCAGTTATTTGGATTGGCTTAGACACTGGTGAAATAGAAGCTTCTTGAGTTTAGGATGATTTTTAGAAAGCCCAGGCAAAATTTGGATACAGGAAGAGATTTTATGAACAAGGTGAGAATAGTAATACTTGCATTTATTCCTAAACTACAAACTTTGAATCAGTAAGTCCTGGCCCTACCACTTAATGGGACCTTGAGCAAGCCCTTATTTTCTCTAAGCCTCAGCTTCCTCATCTGGAAAATCTATAAACAGTAACTATCTCATAGGATTGTTGTTAAGATGACATGATATAATGTCCATAAAGCACTATGAAACCCCGAAAATGCTATATCCATGTTCCTTGACTTCTCAAATATTCTCCCCAGCTACCTCCCTAAAGCTCTGGCTTCACTCTCTTTCCTTTCCTAATTCTGTAATTCATTTGTTCAGTGTTATAGTCATTTATGCTTTGCTCATGTAATCTACTTCTACTTCTTCTTCCATTTTGCTGAATAATGCAAGAAGAAATCACAAAACCATGCCAATGAATCCATTACAAATTTGCCATCTAATTTCAATTGGTCCTTCGGTTCAGCAAAGTAATCCCTGTACTCTTCCCCAATTGATTATCTCACTTCTCACATCAGTTGTTCTAAACTTTTCTCTTCTCTCCTAAACCATCCCATACCACTTCCTCTTCCTAGTTTCAAAAAGAGATGGATTCATATTCCAGAGACATTTCACCCTGAGCTTCCTATTATTCCCTGTTATATCTCAAAACCTAACATCACTCCTCATTTTCTTTTCCTTTACTGAAGTCTCTTATAAAGAAATGGCACTTCTTATCAAGGCAGACTTTTCAACTTATAACTTTGAGCCCATCTCCTTTAATTTTCTACAGTTGGTTGCCTCCCTACTCTTTCTGTTATCTACAAACATAACCTTCACTAGAACCTATTATCCTTTATCTTTCCTCCTTTTCTCAGCTAAATTCCTAGAAAAGCTAATAATACCCCCATTTTTACTTAACTTGAAGCTGCTTTATCCATCATTATCAATGATCTCTTATTTGCTAAATTATGGCAATCCTCTGGTCTTTTCTTACTTCTCATCATTCTCACCATTATCTGCTGAATGACACTGATGACCACTCTCAGTCTCCTGGACGCTATTTCCTCTCTGAGTTTTTGTATTACTACTTTCTCCTGGTGTTCCTCCTGCCTACTTCACCACACTTTTTCTATATCCTTTCCTGGCTTACCATCCATATCATCCATACCACCTAATTGTAAGTTGTTCCTAAGACTCTATCTTAAGTCCTCTTCTCCTAATCAGCTCCCATGGATTTAATGATCATTTCTATGCAGATGAATTCCAGAACTAAATATTCAACACTATTTCTTTTCTTTTCAATCCCTTTTTCTCCTACACAAGGCTTTTCCTGACCTTCCAGCTGCTGCTAGGGCTTCTCTCATAAATTACCTTGCATTTATTTGTTAAGTACTTTTGTATGTATATACACTGTTTCCCCCTATAACATATAAAGTCCTTATATGTTTTGCTTGACAATACATGTTTATAACAAGGCATTTCACATTTTTGCTTTCTCAGTGAGGGGGAAGGATGAGGAGAGGTGGAAAGGAGAAAAGCCATATCATTTGAAAATTAAAAATTAATTTTAATAATTAATAATTTTAATAAGTAAATTAATTGGATGACAGCCAAAAAAATACATATTTTAGTCAACAGGGTCATAGAAAGGAAAACTTGGTCCCTCTGTGTTGTGCCTACCTTTTTACCCCTCTCAGCTGACCAATTCCAGAAAAAGATACACTTGCTCTTGATTCCAATGAACTTTCTGAGTCTTGCCCAGTTTTTCCTAGAGACCAAGTTATTCTGAAGAATTCTCCTGACCAGGATAAGGGATACCAGTACCTGCACTGTTCTTCAAGGCCTCCTTTAGCTCCCTCTTCTCTTTGCGTAGGGCCATTAGCTCATTCCTGATTAAACCCTTCTCAGTCTCCAGCTTCTCCTTTTCCACCAGATACCTGCGGGCATCTTCCTCTGCCCGGTTCTTCCCATACTTATATTGATTGGCACCTATAAAGATGGAGCAGAGGAAAAAATTCCTCAAGATATGTGACTTCCTCAACAGCATTGTTACAGAGACAGAATTCTGGATGGGAGGTACAACTTTTACCTCTGGAGAGTTACACAGTCCCACCCAAGAATAAATATATGCTTATGTAGGTGTATTGTACATATACATATGTACATGTATGACGTACAGTGTTAAGTTGTAGTGCTGTTTTAAGAGTTTGAAACTGCACTAAATCTTTTGGGACAATGTAAACACACACACACACACACA
>JAJPUD010011315.1:0-48074 GCA_023553655.1 Myrmecobius fasciatus | reverse complement strand
ATACAATTTTGAAAAAAAATGAAAAAAAGTAATTTAAAGAGCAGATGGAATGTGTGGCTATTCTTTTTAGCACATTGCACCTGACTGATATTTAAACATATGTTTGGGTTTTTTTTAAGCTATTAAAAGGTTTTCTACAACTCTCCAGTGATCATCTTATATTTAATTTCATTAGTTTAAAAGCAGCTCATCATATTTTCCAGGGACATGTTGATCTACTGGGTGCAGCTTTCAAGACTAGATTTTTTTTACTGACATTTAGCCCTTATTTATATCTGAAAACTATCCCTTATTTTTGTTGAAAATATTTGCAGAATAGGAATGTTCCCTCTTTTTTCTGATTAATGAAAAGGAGGGGGGAGAAGTGTGAAATTGAATAATATGTTAAATTATTCTTTCTCTTTATCTCTGTCTCTCTGTGTTTCTGTGTGTCTCTCTGTTTCAGACTCTCTGTCTTTCTGTCTCTGTTTGTATGTTTCTTTATTTCTATCTGTTTCCGTCTTTCTCTCTGTCTCTTTCTCTGTCTTTGTATCTCTGTCTCTGGCTTTATCTGTTCCTGTCTAGATATCTGTCTCTCATATTCACTCAGGCCTATGAAAGGTATTTGGGCCTACCAGGAGGAGTTTGTTCTGATTAATTACTTTATTTGACCCAATTCATTTTGTGATTAAGATTTCTGACACAAGGAATTATCAGCAAAAAATAATCTATCAAAGTTTAAATATCAGTCATAAAACAGTACAGGAGGATATTTTGTGACTACTTTGAATTGAAAGCATTGTATTGAAAAAAGGCTTGTTGTATTTGGCAGCCTTCCATGACCTCCTACTGTTGACAAAACTAGCAGTGAGCCCTATTTGAAGCGTACCCGAAGATGGGCCTGCTCAAAGGAAGCCTCTGCTCAAGAGCATTTACAGGATTTATCTCTAAATTAATATTTTCATCGAACACACTCACTATACACCTTACATAATCTTTAAATTATAGGAAAACGCTAGAAGGGTGTTCTGAGAGTCGGTGGCTGAAGTAATGCTAGAGATTTATAGCTCTCTGAAGTCGACATTTGTGACTGACCTACAGCACACCAGGGCTGCTATTTCCCTTTCCTGATTCATGATAAGTGCAGCTGTCTCCAAATAAGCCTCCAGAGCCCATTAATGCTCAGTTCATTCCCTTATGGTAAATATGCACATCTCCAGCCTCACTTTTTAATACTCAGCTGTGATAAAGTCGAATACAAAATCAGGTTTTCTGGGGTTTTTTTAAATTTTGTTTTTTCCTTCCTCAAAAATACATTTGTCAAGTGCCATGTCACTAGAGGGAGGATGCCCTGACTTCCAACTTGCCTAGTTAGTTCTGCTTCTAATTAAAGAGATTGTTTTCAGATATATTTAACTTATTTGAAATGGTAAAAATTCACTTTACTAAGAATGTAGGTTTAAACAGGACCGTGGTGGTTTCTGGTTCTTGCTGCCTGCCCCACAGCTAATTAACAAAATTGCATCAAGATTGATATGAAGGTAAATATTAAGGGCACAGAAGGGAAGAGAAAGCAAATTATTGCAAATGTCAGAAAAGCCAAGACATTCATCTTCCCTCCCTCGATTTGTTTTTCATTAATAAAATATACATTGTTTTCCTCTTGGAAAAGTTATTAGTGACAACACATTGAGCACAGAGCTTTGTCTCTTCAGAAATGAAGTCTTTGTTTGGTCATCAGTGATGGGGGTTTTGTGCTATTGTCTAACCTGTCAGATCCGATGAGCCTGTGTACTTAGGGGTGCAAAAATGTGCTGCCACACCTGCTGTGCAAAGCTGTGAATTCACAACTCTTCTGACGATGGAAATGGGTTGTGCTGGGAGCTCTTTTGTTGCAGTGGGACTGTTGGTGGCTGCATGTCTGAAGTGTCACAAGTGTCAGGCCTTATTACAATCATCAAAATCACTTTCATATAATCTCATATTCGGACTACTTCATGTTAAAAAGCAGCAAATTAAAGCTAGGTACTTAATAGATTTTATGATGTTCAATTGATTTTTTACTACCTTTTCTTTTTTTTTCCTCCTTCCCTCCCTCCCTCCCTCTCTTCCTTCCTTCCCTTTTCTTCCTTCCTTCCTGTCCTCCTTCCCTCCTTTTCTTCTTTTCTTCCTTCTTTCCTTTTTTCCTTCCATCCATCATTTATTTTTCTTTTCATTTTATTTTTTACCTTTCTTCTCTTTCTAAATTTTAATTAATTTCTTCTTTCCTTCTCTCATGCTTTCTTCAATTCTTTTTTCTTTCTTTCTTAGTATTTTGCTTTATCTTTTTGTTTGTCTTCATATTTTTTCTTTCTTCATTTTTAATTAATTTTATTTCCTTTCTTCTTTTCTTTTTGCCGTTCTTGTTGCCTTTCCTTTTTGTATATCTTCTTCTTGTCTTTATCTTCTTGCTAATTTTATTTCCTTCCTTCCTTTTTCCTCCCTCCTTCCCTTCCTCCTTCCTTCCTTCCTTCCTTTTTTTCTTTTTCCCTTCCTTCCTTTCTTCCTTCTTGTGTTCCTTCCTTCATTTTTCCTTTCATTTTAATTTTTTGCCCTTCTCTTTCTAAATTTTAATTAATTTCTTCTTTCCTCCTCTCATTCCCTCTTTCATCCTTTTTTTCTCTTTCTTATATTTCCCCCTTATTTTTCTGTCTGCTTTATCTTTCTTTATCTTTTTTCCTTTTCCCTTCTTAATTTTATTTTTTCCTTCTTTTCTTGTTTCTTATTAGTTTTCCTTTTTCTATATTTTCTTTTTGTCTTTCTTTATTTTTTATCTTTTTGTTAATTGTATTTCCTTTCTCCTTCCTCCCTTTATCCTTCCCTCCCTCTCTCCATCCCTTCCTCTCTCCATCCCTCCCTCTCTCCCTCTCTCTTTTCCTTCCTTCTTTTTATTTTTCTTTTCATTTTACTTTTTTACCTTTCTTCTCTTTCTAATTGTTACTTAATTTCTTCTTTCCTCTTCTCATTCTTTCTTTCATCTTTTTTTCTTTCTTAGTATTTCCCCTTATCTTTCAATTTGTCTTTATATTTCTTCAACTATTTTTCTTTTATCCTTCTTAATTTTAGTTGCTTCCTTCCTTTTTTCTTTTTCCCTTTCTTATTATCTTTTCTCTTTCTATATTTTCTTAATCTTTTTCTTTCTTCTTTTTGTTAATTTTATTTCCATTTTCCCTTCCCCATCCCTCCTTTCCTTCCTTCTTTCCTTCCTTCCTTCCTTCCTTTCTTGCTCCCTTCCTCCCTTTCTCTCTCCCTTCCTTTCTTGCTCCCTTCCTCTCTCCCTTCCTTCCTTCTTTTCTGCCTGTCTTCCTTCCTTCCTTCCTTCCTTCTTTCTTTCCTTCCTTCCTTTGTTCCTTCTTTTTTCCCCCATCTTCTTAGAACAAAGGAAAACAAAACATTTTAAAGTTCATCAAGAGAAAAAATTTCCATAATTCAACCAAATTATATTATTTTATATCATACTTTAGAAATGAGGTAGTATTTAACCAAAGGTATAGCAAAATATTAAAATGACATGGGAATAAAACATTGTTATGAAAATATGCTCCACTTGAATAATGCTGATATTATTTGACACATGACAATTCTCACTTTTGTATCTTTTTTAGTTTATATAAAACACTACAATTTCTTATCCTCTTCTCTAAAGGTTAGATTATGTCATAACAGTGTGTAGGGGTGGAATAGATGATCTTTAAAAGTTCTATCTGTTAAGTTATGAACCTATGAAATTAGTCTTCTTTATCTCCTTGATGAAACAAATCAGATTTTTTGCAGGTCCTATAGTTCTTATTGTTAAAACTAATACAAGTATATTATAAAACAGAAACACAGTCAAGTGTCCCTCTTTAAAGAAAATAGCATATGATTTTATATTTTTATGATGATATTTCATAATAGCATTTTCAATATCTTTTTCATTGCTTTAGTTCTATTTAAATCTGATTTTGGTCATTGTTTTTCTTGGGACTTTTGTTGCTTGAAGAAATCACATTTTTTTCATGAACAAATTAATAGAAAATTCTTCACTGTAGGTAAGACATGGGTATTTGCTGAGCAGTAAGGAAATATCTGACAATTTCCCCCAAAGAGGGGGAAAAGAACCCTAAATCAAAAAAAGCTTCTGTTGTCACTTTTACAATTCTAAGCAGCTAGCTGCAGGTTTAATAGACCCTAATCTAGATGGGCCTTTTTAAGGACCTTAGACCTGTATGGCCTCATTAATTCAAATGGTACGTGACAGTTCAGAGGTATCCTAAACCAGCCATTACCTGCATAAACAGGCTCTGATGCCAATGTGGCACGTACATTGTTATCAGATCAGAATTTCTATCACTCGATAGCTGTGATTAGAGGAAACCACTAAACTATATAGATTCTTTTCTTCTTTTTTGGATACTATAGAAATTTCTTCACAGATTTTAATATACTGAGTTACTTTTTTTTAAGGTATAAAAGCTGTCCCAGTGAAAGAAAATAGAAAATATAGGAAGCAAATAGTGACTGAAACAGGACAAGATATTTGCCCTTCTTTAATTGATCTTCTTCACCAATCTCCCTTCAGCCAAGGACAGATGAGGTGGCGAAAATAGTTAAAATTTGAGGGCTTGGGTTTCATGTTGTGCAACATCTGGATTGTCCGGCAGATTTATCAGGATGGCAGCTATCACACATTGCAGGAGGAGAGGTGTCTACACATTGACAATTCGTTAAAATTCTAACAAGATGGAGAGGCAGAAGAAAGGTTTGGTTTCTTGTTCTTGGTTTTGGACTCAGGTTTCATAAGATATAATCTCTAATGGCAAATAACAACAAAGAAAGAATACATAAAAACATTATAACTGTAATCTGTTAGACTGAGAAATGTCATGCTTTGTGAAGCAAAGAAAAAAGCCCTGACTGAATTCAATACCTTACACTATAGCTAAAAGTAGAATTAGTTTAATTTAGAGTTAATTTAATTAACCTTATGTTAGTAATAACCTTCTACTTTTTACTACCAATAATCAAACAAAAGTTAAAGATGATAAAAATTATATTTTAACATAATATTTAGCTTTTGTATCATAAAAATATTTCTAACTTCTATAACTTGAAAGGTGCCTTTCATACGACAAAGATCTTCCTTCCTAACCTTTTTTAATGTGAAACACTTAAGAAAGATAAAAACAATATATAAAAATAATTTGTAGACAAAATTCCTTTATATTATGTATAACGTATATGCATTATACACATTATAGATAGAGATAGAGTTATATAATAAAAACACATATTTACTTTTTGTACTTAGACTGCTTTGACAATACTGACATTTTTAGATATATAACATTTAGAACCCTCTGCTTCCATTTTCATGAGAAACTGATCCAGATAAGCAAAAAACTGACCCTGTTTAAAACTTTCTCTCCAAAATGACATTTAAAGAAAGGCCAACATGCAAAAATTGGTTTCCATTTCTTGAAATTAATGTAACTAATTCAATGTAATGGATCTTTGAGAAAGAAAATCCAATATTTTATTAAGATATAAAAATCTCCTATAGACTTTTATTTTTTCTGTGTAGTATATCTACAGCAGCTAAAAGGATTCTATAGTCTGACTTACATTTTTACGTGCCAGATTAGTCTTTATATTTGTTTTGATAGAAAAGCAGGCAACAGCCTATTTCATGGACAATAAATTCAAGATAGTAATGATGAGATAGTATTGCCTCAGCTAACTGCACCCAGATTGGAGGGTCACAGATCTGACCTAGATCTAGTATGGTCCTTAATGAATCTATATACTTGATTAGAGTTATTGTCTTTTTATAGCCCAAAATAGCTTTGCATGGAAAACTTGATCATTTTAAGTAGAGTTGGGAGAATGATTTTTCTTTCTACAAACCTCTAGAACTTTTCTGAAGCATTTTAAATGACTGAGATTGCAAATCTTCTAGCTGGTTTTCTTAAACCATGGTGTTCCCCCTTATGATGCTGATAGATTATAGCACTACCATTAGTGCACAGAACAGAAGTACTTCCTCTTGCAATGAACAAATCTTTCTTTTGTCACCAGCAGCTATTTCTAACTAAGATCATACTCAAGTAAAATAGCAGGCTTTCTGGTTTGTGTGTGTGTATATATTTATGTGTGTGTGTGCATGTGTTTCCTTCTAGAGATCTAGCTGTCATCAACTGTCTTGATAAAGCTTCCTTCCTTCAATCCCCTCCCTGCCAAGGACACAACCTTTGGTAGGAGATTTTAAAAGAACTGCCATCATTGGCTAAGATGTTTGGGGACATGATGAAAGGAACTCACTAACTACTAGAGTTAGGATTGGAACAGAGTTTATTACTGTCAGTACTTGATCGTATTGTTCTTTTCATTACTAAGCTATCACATATTACTTTAATCAGTTATTCCAAGTTAATTGATATAATCAAAGGAATAGGTTCCCAAGTATCACGCTCTGGTTTCACTTGTCGTATTTAGTAACTCTCCTTTAATGTGCACAGCTGTCGCTCAGAGTATCCCTCCTTCTTAGTTGTAGTTATCTTCTTATCTGCAGGGCCAACCTCATCTATCTGTCTGTGTGCGTCCACAGTAGCATCACTCACTCTTAATTCTAGGAACTGATTTCTTAGCTCTTGTCTTTCTCTTTCTTTCTGCCAATCATTCTCAATCTATCAGAGACCCTCTTCTGATTCCACAACTCTTGCCTCATGTATCTTGCTTGTTCTATTCTCTTTAACACAGATGATTTTTTAAAAATACAGCTTCAGGAAATTAGCTTTTTCCCCTCATTTATCTTCTTTCTTTCCCTCTCCCTCTTCCTTCCCTCCCTCTCTGTCTCTATCTCTATCCTCTCTCTCCTACCTTCCCTCTCCTCTGTTTCTTGTCTCTCTCTCTCCCCTTTTCTCCCTCTGATCCCCCTCTCTCCCTCTTTTCTCCTCCTTTTTCTAATTAATATTATTCTTCTTGCTCTTAAAAAGCACCATATGCTTCCCTCTTTTAAAAGGCTAGTATGTATGATTTTCCATTAAAATATCAATTTCATATCAATTGATATTGTCCCCAAAGACACATACCATATAGCTAGCTCCACACACACAAAATTGCCAAAACAGTGGAATACACCTTTAATTCTACCTACTATCAAACACAATGAAGTTATTGAATTAGGTTACAAACTAGAGTTGTGATATATTGTCAGATATTAGCCACTCAAATAAGAAGATTTAAAAATCATTAGTTTATTAATATTTTAAGGGCTTTGTGTTTGAAAGATAGTGATGGTTTTCATTACTTACTCTTCATTTCCTATGTTACACAAGGACCTGATGCAATGCCATTTACAAAAAGAGTTAAATTTCTGGGAGTTTAAATTCTATAAGAGACCAAATGACAAGTTAAAGTTGTTTTTTTTACAGTTAACCTTTCATTTTCTAAAATTTGTATGTCATTTTTTCCTGTCTGCCACCCCTTTTAACCTTTATGACTTCTGATGAACGTTTTATTTCAGATTGTAATGCATTGAATATCTAAGTGACTCGTGTTTTCAAGAAAAGGACAAGGTGTCTCTTTATATCAGAAGGAGATAGTATCAACAAAACTATAGAAGAGTTTTCTTGTTCTAAATAATATTTTTTTTACTTCTCTAATCTGAATGCAATATTGAATACTGAGTTTCCTCTTCTGTTTTTAAAATGGAAAGGAAACATTCTAAAAAAGTAAAGGTTTGCTACAAACTATCTGGCTCTGTTTTCCTTCTGGGGTCACAAATGAAATCATCTTTTAGCCAGAAGACAGCAGAAACAAGCAGCTTAGAAATGAAATTTAGAAATTTTAATAGCTACCTTTAATTTCATATAATTGTCAGCTTACTATTGGAAGGAGAAGTAGCCTGAAAGGAAAACTTAAAGAAAACCTGCAACTGGTCTCCAGAAACTCATTAAACTGAGCAAAGTGTACTAAAGCAACCTATGTTAGTTTTTAAAACTCATTTGTAAATTTAATCTTTCTTCCTTTTCAGTGAGATAATGAATGACAAGTTCATGTTTCATATGATTCCTGGAAAACCCATAAAGATACAAAAGGAATCCCAAAGAAAATCTATAGATTTTCCTTTTCTCCATGTAATTGCCACATAGGTAGACTATGAGATAAGATGTGGGCAAAAACCTCCTGCCTTGTTTCAAACTAGATCCCATTTCCACACACCAATTCTCCATACTCCTAAACAGTATGAGATGTTTAACATGACAGTAAAGCCCACTTTTCCACCACCTTTTCTCTACAATAGATTCTATAGTTCAATATCCTATACTTTTTTTTTCCTTCTTGAAGTGGATGAAGCCTTATTCTCTTCAAGTGATATTAATATATTTTGCTGTCTTAGCAGGGCTACATTAACGAGGCAGCACTCTGAACACGTTTTTATTTCTTAGCATAGAAAAGACAGCCAGACATAGCTCATTAAAATATATCAATGAATAATAACTTCTTCCTTTAAATTAACTAATATCTAAGTTTAATGAAGCTCAGTTTATAGTGATTTTCTGGCTAAAGTGCTCTTCTTTCTGCCTAATTATGTGCAAGGCTTTCAGACAACAAGGAGTGTCTTTAACATTAGATAAGAACCTGGGCTTTTATCTCAATCAATAGTCTTTAGCCTTTGAACTCATGTCAGTGCAAGATCAGCATGCCACATTCAGTTGTACCTGACCTCTCATTCTTCTTGAAGCGTGCTGCCATTTTCAAAAGAAATACACAGACACGTACACACACTCACATGCATGCACACATGCACATGTGTGTATGTAAGGAGACCAACCCTCTAGCATGTGTGTGTGTGTGTGTGTATGGGATCCTTTATAGCTGTAAAGATGTGTGACTGTAATGATGATGTTAAAATTGTCTTGTTTCCTTTCACTGGGCTTTGTGTATCTCAGAGGAGCCCCATATGGCGCTCTTTGTCCGAGTCATTACCTCGTTACAGCCTCTGTCTGCCAGCCAAAGGTAGAACGCTGCAGCTGTAGACAGCGATACAACTGGAATTGTCTAAGGTCAACAGTGCCGTAATTACTTTAAAATGTCAGCGTACAATAAAATACAACAGTTCATCTGGCAGAAAGCAAATTAGCTTTGACCATAGCGTAATTACCCTTTTCTCAGCACCATTAGAAGAGATCAAATCTCCACATTCAGTGTTTGAGGAAAGGCCATCAGAGTACACTCTACCTGACAAGGATGCACATTTGCCATTTTGAGATGTAATTAATTGTCCCTATAATAGAAATTTTTATATTTGACTCTGGAATTGAAATGTGTAATAACCTGGCTTCTTCATATTAACCATTTCAATGCTGAAAAGGTATGTTTTACAAAATCAAAATAGGCAAGTCACAGTATAGCATCAATTGTAGTCTTCATTTGGATAACAATTAGTTCTGCTGCAAAGTGATTTTTTTTTTTTCTGAATGACTCTGAGACACATTAAGAATGATACTAATGTCTACATACTACATCTGAGGACTTCAATTAAGGAATTAACATCATCATGCTCCTCTCTATTGAGCCTTCTGATACTCTGCTCTTCCTGTCTTTTTGCTAGCCTGTAGGTCTGATACAAAAATGTGGTACTCTCAGGACTTATTAAAAGTTGATTTCAAACACTGATTGTAATGCTCACCTCAGCCCCTAGCTAGCATTGCAACCTAGGTCACAAAGGCTCCATCTCTCCCTCCCCTCACTCCAGAATTCCAGGATTAATGTGCCACCTTTACAACTACCTCTTTCTTCATCATTAATGGCAAAGCATACACACACACCAATGATATAGTAATCTGATTAACTGGGAAACAAACAGCAAGAAGCTGACCAGTGACAGTCCCTGTAGGGCAAAGAGAGGGACACTACATGTTGACTTTCATTAATATTTAAGGGCTCTGAAGATGCTCTAAGCTGATTTGAAATGACTTAAGGTGTCTGAGTAGCATTTCTCCTTGTGTCTGGATGCAGATACAGATGAAACAGCTGTTTTGTATCAGAAGAGCCTTGTACTCTATTTAGGGAATTCCACCAACATAAAGATGTTTACATTTTTTTGATGTTTCATTCACTCTGTTGTGGGTTTCTTCATAGCATTTGAAATCAAAGAATGCTCTCCTGGGTTCAGAAATCTCCCTTTTGAGCTCAGATTTCCTGAAGAAGCTATTGATATGACCAAAGAGAAATGTTATAGTTGGCAAGAAAATTCTCAACACCACCCATTCTTATAGAATCTTTTCTATTTTTGATGTTCTGAAGCTGAAATATTCTGTGACATATTTGGCAAAACCCAACCACTACCACACACACATATACCCATATACACACATATATTTACATACATGAATATATATGTGTATACATATTTATATAAAATAGATATGTACATCTTTAAAGGGAAAATCAGCTTAAAATATGAACTTCCTCATCCATTGTTATATTTTTGAGCCAGTTAGTTGTTATAGTAAATAGTTGGTTCATTGGACCTGGAGTCAAGAAGAGCTGAGTTTAAATTCATCCTCGGATGTTAATTAGCTATGTAACTTTATAAAAGTTGCTTAACTGCTTTTTCTTTCAGTTTCCTCAACTGTGAAATTGGGATAATAAGAACAGATATCTCTCAGACTTGTTGCAAAAATCAAATGAGATAATATTTATCAATTACTTAGCATGGTGACTGGTACATTAGTAAGTACTATAAAATGCTAGATACTGTTACTGTTATTTTCTAGTGTTATTTTGAAGTTTATGCCATCTGACAATTATAAGAAGGCAAAAACAAGCTGTAGAGGGGACAAAATTGGTCAACAACATTTCTAGATAAATTTAAACAAATACAATTCTATTCTATACAATAAGCATTTATCAAATATGTAGTGTAAACTAGACATGGGATTAGATGTTGAGGATATAAAGACAAAATGAAACAGAATCTGGCATACACACATATACACATATGTGGTTTTAAGGTGTGTGTGTGTGTGTGTGTATGTGTATTAAATTAGAAGTAATAAACAAAATGTGAAAAAGACTTCCTGCAAAAAAAAAGTATTAAAATTTTAACTCAGACTTCAGGGAATTCAGGGAAGCTAAGAGGTAGAGATAAATAGAGAACATACTCCAAACATGAGGAACATCCAATGTCAGGATGTAAGGAGATAGAACATTTTGTTTGAGGAACAGCAAGGAAGTAATGCCACTGGATTGAAGAGTACATGATGAGGTGAAGCAGGGGTAAGAATAAAGGGGTGAGAATGTAAAGAATAAGAATATTTGAAAGGGGTAGATGACAGATTATGATAAGCTTTGAATGCCAAATAGACAAGATAAAGGACTGAGAAGAAAAAAAAATGAATCCATCAGACCGTAACTATATAACTAGGTTTTAGAAAAGTAAATGATAATCATATTTAGTCATGATTTTTTATGAAAGGGGGAATATCTAGTAACTATGAGAAAAAGAAAAATATGAAAGAGGGATATTAATTTTTTGTCCTACCCATCCCCAATCCAACCCATCTTTGAAGCAGATTATTGCCAGCAGAAACTTCAAAGAAAGTGAAACATTTTATTTTTCCTTACCAAGGAAAATTTTAAATTCTGTCATATAGCACTGTGTGGGATTGGCATTATCAGTACCTACTCAGCTCTTACTCCTGACTTTCCCCCCAATTGCTTTTTATTTCTATTCCTTTTTCATTCACTCTCCTCCTTCCTCTTTTTTGACAGGGAGCATTCAGTGCCCAAATGCAAAAAGCAAGCTGTTTGGCATTAACTGTCAATTTCTTCTGCCTCTAGACTAAAAAAATCTTTAAGCATGACTTAATGCTAAAAGTTTAAAGTAGATGAAATTAATGTAAAGACCACTTTTTAATAACTTGCAACTTTTCTGTTTCTTATAAACACACATACAGCTGCATTTAAAGCAGTCTTTTTCTCTAAGCATTGGCAAATTGATGAAGGAAGGGGAAAATCTCAGGAGAACTAGATTTCAATTAACTTTATCAATGATTGCTGTGTAACTCTGGGTAAGTTCTTTCATAAATGGTAAGAATGTCAAATATTAATGAAGGATGCTGAGTAGAGCAGTGAATCAAGACCCAGATGCTTGCATAATTCACTTCCTCTTTCCTCTATTTTTGAATGAAAATATAAAAGGAAATGGGAGGAGATAACATCAGTACATACCCATATTGCCATATAGCAGTTAAGGATATTGACTAAAGGGGAAAATAGCTGAACTGGAAAGTTTTACTTTTTGGTGTACTTGACAAAATACCTTACCGAATAATTCACATTTTTGTATCATTTAAAAATTTACAAAATTCATTGCATTAACTCTTTGAGATAGGTGCTTATGTTACTCCCATGTAACAGATGGGAAAACTAAGGCTCAGAGATTAAGTGTTGTTATAAGGGTCATCAATTAATATCAAAGGTAGGATTGTAACATAGGCCCTCCTGATTCAAGTCTAACATTCTATCCAATATAGCATACTATTGCTGTGATTTCAAATAATTCAGTAAATATTGATCACAAGCTATCTATGTGAGGAGCTCTTTGCTAAGTGTAGAGAAAAAGAAAACTAAAGCATAATCTCTGCTATAATGTAATTTATTATTGAGTATTTGAATAGAATACCCCTGTAAACAATAGTATTGGGGTAGCTAGATGGTGCAGTGGATAGAGTGCCAGCCTTGAAGTCAGGAGGATTTGAGTTTATATTCGACCTCAGACACTTAACACCTCCTAACTGTGTTATCCTGGGAAAGCCACTTAACTCCAATTGCCTCAGCAAAAAATTAAAAAAAAAAAAAAAAAAAACACAATAGGATTGTAGAATCAATTGTGTTAAATTTATGAAATATATAAGAACAATATTTATTGAAATTCAAGGTAGGAAGATTTAAGAAGAATTTGTCCAAGTTAGTTGAGTTTTCAAAAAAGCACATTTCTCTTAATACTATTCCTTTTAACCTAGTGTATTTGGGAAAACGTATATGTAACTGTAGGTATATATCTACATTATATCTCCCTAATGTCCAGTTTGATCAAGTGCTTCTCTTTTTTTCCCCCTTAATCTCTCTTTATCCTTTCCCTCCTCCTCCTCCTCTTCTTCCTTGTTCCAATATGGATATTGATCTGCTTATGGATATAAAGAAAATATGGATATTAGGTTACATAAGACAATATAGAACTGTTCTATACAATACACATATTTTATATAATATATTATTTCATATACTTGTTGTTCAGTGTTTTTTTTTTTTTAACCTCTTGTGTCTGGCTCTCTGTTTGGGAGATGTCTTGGCAAAGACACTGGAGTGGTTTGCCATTTCCTTCTCCAGCGTATTTTATATATGAGAAAACTGAGACAGACAAGATTAAGTGGCTTCCTCATACAACTAATAAGTGTCTGACTTTTCTAACTCAGAAACACAAATCTCCCTGACTCTAGGCCCTTTCCTCTATTTATTGAACAACCTAATTCCTCCATACAAAATATGTTAAAATATAAATTAAAGAATATATTAATAGAATAGCATATTAAATACATTGATAATGAAATATATTCATGATATATAGCATAATATGATACAATATATATTTAATATAAAAGCATGTGATACAATATAGAAGACAATACAATGCAGTGCAATATAATAAAATACAGTACAAATTATATATCTTAATCCAAAAACAATATATAATCATATAACATGTAATATGCAACATCATTCAATAAAAATATATAGAATATGAAAAATATAGAATGTATAATTTAGTAAAATAGATAAATGACATCAATAATGGAATATAAAATACCATATATTATATATAATTAACATACATATTATATTTCCAAATTGTCTTATAAAATCTCTAGGTATACATATATTATTCATATATGCAATTTATATATGTATAATGCTAAGATTTTTGGGACACCTTGTTTATGGACACAAATATGTATGCACACATATACATAATCTATATCTATATCTGTATAACCATTTACATAATTTTTATAATCTAATTACATATTATATATAACATTGTTTTAGGGTATATTTGTATATGATATGCACACACACATATATGTGTATATACTTATATATACTGTCTCACATGTCTATAAACAGAGACATACATTTGTATATCCAGGTACACTTATGTATATCTGTATCTATGTGTGTATAAAAATATATATGTATGAATCTATAGACACACACACGTGTGTTTGTGTAATAGTTTTAAACAGCAGGATTACTTTGTTTTCTCAAAACTCAAAACTAAATAAAGGTCACCACTGATCTGACTTCTTTATCTATGGCAGTCCATGAAACAAAGAAATAAATGAAATGACTTTCAGGCCCATGGAGGTCACTTTTGTTAGGGCAGTGATAGTGACAGAGTAAAGGAAAAGGGGGTAGAGTGTTGGCAGAATAATACTTTTAAGACCAACTTTTACTTATCTTCTGGTTCTATGAACATGGAATAGTTTTCCAATTATCAATGAGTCAATTCATATTCAGAGAAGCTGATTTTGTATAAATCTTAAAATTAATATTATAAATTAAACTAGAAGAAGGAATGAAGTTGCAGTTTAATGTAAGAATGGTATGTGGGAGCTTTGATAATCTCAGATTGTAAGGCTCATGATAATGCTTTTAAAAAAATAACATTATTAAAATAGTTATGGCAAATGTGTCAACATTTGTTTCAGTGAATGAGACGGAGAATTTCTACTAAGAACTCAGTAAGATTCTCTAATTTAACTCATTATAAACTTTGAGTTACAGCAACTTCAGTGTTAAAGTAGAGCTAAGGAAGGTGACAACTATATTAGAAAATGTAGATGAAAAATAAGTAAAAGTAAAGACGGACTCACAGATTATATATAAGCTTCATAGAAATGTAACGAATATTTTCTTTGAGAAAAAAATGAGAAGGAATAAGAAATGGTGATAACTGAATAACATTTTGAAAAGTATTGATTATATTTTATGAGAGAGGAAATGATATGTTCCTGATAGAGGATTTGTTCTTGAATAAGCTGTCTTTATACAACCATATTGCTGTCATGACTTGAGAGACACTGAGTGAGATGTGCTGAAAGAGACTGAAGAGGAATTATTTTTCCAACCCCTTTAACCAAGGGGATGAAGGGCATTCTTGAGAAGAGAATTCCCTTGGTATCTGGAAATAACTAAATTGATTTACAGTGCTGAATAAGGGAGAAAGCCAAGTTGTAGTGATAATGAAAGGTGGCTTTGATCTTTCTTACAGCTTAAATATTGTAAATAATTTTAACAATCTTTCAGTGCTACTTCTCAAATCACAATTATGTATATGCAATTTGGATACCTTCTTATGCTAAAGGTAATCCTATAGACAGTTCTTTCTGCTGGTATAGCTAATGAGCCTCCATGATTGTACTTTCCATTAAAAATCAGTTATTAGACTAATTTAATTCTTAGCAAAGGCATTTTCTGAAATGACATAGTAAGAATGATAATTTTAAATCTCAGGCAAAATATATTACAAATATACATTGTCCTTGGGAAGAATACATTCAAAAGTATTATGTAAGTTTTTACTCTTTTTCTGGACTTCATGCTGGGTACCTAGGATCTGCCCCTCTTTAAAGCTCAACTTTCAACTACTATCAGTTACTTTTCTTAAAAGTGCTCTTTTTGCCTTTAGGTGATTACTTCTCTGTGTTCATTTTTATATGTTCTGAGTACCTCTGCTTATGTTGGATAAAATGTCTCCTCTTGGTCTAATAGTGTCCCTTCAAAGCTACATGATGATTTGGAGCTGAGGTGAAAGAAATCCTTCCCTCTATCAATGGAGGTCTCTTCCATAGGTAGCTCTTGCCTTCTAATGTCAGTAATTCAACCATCTGAATATTTTAAATCAACTGCTGGATGATGACATGAACAGTGAAGAAAGAATAGAGTTTTGTTTCTCCTCTGAAGGGGTCTCATTTAAAAATAAAAAAAAAAGTTACTCTATGTTTTAAGTCTTGCAATCTCAACTTCCTTATAGCTTGGCTATTTTAAGATCTATAAGGGTAGGCTAATTTGTTTCTTGAACCAATAATGTTATATCCTTTTTGACTAGAGTAGAGATATGTTCTCATGTCATAAGGAGATCATGATATAGAAACATTACCTAGGTATTTTAAAATCTTGTTTATCACATAATATTTGTGATTATATGTGATCTTTCTTTAACTAGTTGACTGAAGTGGGGCTGAGCATCTTCTTTATATTCTGCCCACAGTCAAACATTTACTGTAACCATAAAAAGAATCAGGATAATTTTTGGTGGAAATTAGGATCCTTCTACTCTTCTAAGTACATGTTCTTATGATTAAACAAATGGATATGATTTTCCAAAGTTCTAGGAGGTTACTACTGCCTGCCTTAGTGTTTACACAGCGTGTTCCCAAATCAAAGAAAAGAATAAAATGAAAAGGGAAAAGAAAACCAAGATTTATACCCAGAGAGAAACATAATAATATATTTGTTTGTTATTGATTACCTTTTAATAAAATTTACACTAATAACAACATGTCTAAGAGATTAGAAAGTTTGCTTCACAGAAAGATATAAACAAATCTGTGGAATAAAAATGTTTCCCCAATGAATAGGCAATATGTTGGGCAAGGAACTAGGCAGGAATCAAAGGGCAAGGATAAATAGCTTTGGGTAAATTGCAAAACTCCATTAAGGATGCCAATGTTTGTTGATAAACAAAGATTCTTTTTAAAAAATAATACCTATTTTGTATGATTATGAATTTTTAAAAATGATTATCATTAAGTATAAAAGAGGTGCATGATGTTTAATAGGGTGCATCATATAACAGATAAGGAGTTGAATTCAGGGGTTAATGCTCTTTGGATTTTAACATTTTTCTTAATTCAAAAAATGCTCCTTTGTTTCAAATCAAAGTAGAAAATGTAAAGAATCCTTAGGTTAATAATCATTGATTAAGGTAACTAGAAACCATAGTATTTATTATTAGTTTACAGGGTAAAAAACATGGGTCTTATTTAGTGATGATGATGATGATGATGATGGGGATGATGAAGATAAATTTTAAACAGTGCCTTCAGGTTTACAAAATAAATTTACTTTGTAAACATTTACATATATTGCCTTATTTAATCCTCAAAGCAGCCCTGGTATATTGGTTCTATTATTATTATCTTCATTTTACAAATTAAGTAACAGACAGAGAGGTTAAGTGACTTGTCCAGAACACATAGTTCTAGAAAGTATCTGATGTAGGATCTGTATAGGGTTTCTGACTCCAGATCTCTCTCCACTATGTCTTGTAGTTAATAGGGCTTATGTGTCTTATGTGTGTGGTCAAAAGGAGGACTAGAGAAGTAATTGTGGGTAATGTAAAACATCTCTTTGCTAGTTATATAAAAATAATGAAAAAACAATCACTAGTAACAAATTATATTAAAAAGATAGGATTTTGCACTATACATTGTTTAATATAACATTTAGATATTTAGGGTAGCTAGGTGACACAGTGGACATAGTGCTGGGTTTGAAATCAGAAAGGCTCATTTTCCTGAGTTCAAATCTGACCTTAGGTACTTATAAATTGTGTCATTTTGGGCAAGTCATTTAATCCTGGTGGTCTCACTTTCTTCATTTGTAAAATGAGCTGAAGAAGGAAATGACAAATCACTTTAGAATCTTTGCCAAAAAACCCCAAATGGCATCATGAAGAGTTGGCCACAAGTTAAAAGATACAACAACAAAAAATCTATATATTTATTAAAAAAAATCATTTTGGTGAGAGTAACATTAGAATCCACAAGTAAAAACTGGACATATGTTAAATACCTAATAGCTTGCTTTCTCTTTAGGTTACAGATTTGAATCATACTATCTGAGGTAGATTTCAACTGAGAAAGAACGCAATTCCAAAGTCTTAGATCTCAGTTCCAATTATGTTTTTATTATGTTTTTAAATGGTACATTCTGAAACCAGGATGATAGATCTAAAATAGAATCCAATCTAAGTCAATCCCCTAATTACACAGATAAGGAAACTAAAGTTCAGGGTAAATTACTCAAAGTGTTACAGGTAAGAATTATCAGAAGTAGGATCTGAAGTGTGGTCTTTTCATTCCAGATTGTTCTTTCTACAGTGTCACACTACTTAGACATCAATGATACATTTTTCTTAATCTATAAAAGGACAGACTACTCTCATGTATAGAAAGTTGAATCTGGAAGACCTAGCTTCTTTTCTTGATTCTGACCCATACTGGTCATGTAATCTTTTGCAAGTTCTTTGGCCTTTTAGTGATTCCCCATTTCTACTCTACCAAGTTTTAAAGAATATAAATTAATGACTAGAAAGTTCCCTTATTAGGATTTTTCTGTACCATTGAAAATATGTCAGATCTAAATTTAAGACCAGATAAAGATGGAATTAATTGAGCAATGGTAGTTTTTTTTAATAAATGTGGAAACATTTTATTTTAATTTTTTATGACCTGGTTTTCAGAAGAATTCTTCTAATATACTACTACATCATCATCTGTGAAGTTCATCATTGTCTTTATTCCAAATTACTTCAAGATCTATGCTTTCTTCTGTGTAAGAATTCTTTTCACCATGCATTTCACATTTTTTATACTTTAATTATGGTTTATAATAAGTATTACTATAGGGGCCCACTTCCTATTAATAAGCCTCTCCCAATTTAATTAGACTGGTCCTGAGACAGGAGCAAGAACATATGATTGGGATTTGCCACAGCTTTCTCTCTTACATCTCTTTGTAGACTTTGGCTTTCCATTGTACAAGAGAAACTAAGGTGACCTTCAGCCATGATGAGGCATCCAAACAGGACTACAGTAACATTGGGTATAGCTCTCAATTTATCCATGTAGTAAATAAAGATTAAAATGAAAGGATCAGGTACATATGCTTAAGGGGGGGGGAGGGTTAAAAAAAAACCCAAAACATAAGTCAGAATAAATTTCAAGCTTATACATGATAATATGGAAGGGCAACATAAAGACAAACACCACATTTCTTCAAAAGCATGACTGACATTGAAATTCTCAGAATTAAATGAGTAAGCTAGCAACTTCGAAGGGGAAGAAAGGTGAAAGACTAGTCGAGAAGTCTACCTCACAAACACACACACACTCACACACACACACATACACACTGCACATGTGTACTGGTACAGCACTTTCATAGCGTATATATCGTGTCAAACCATATCATCTTAATGGCTGGATAAGATGATAACTGTTAAAACTCTGAATTTATAATGTTTTGTATACATAAAAAAATTCATAAGATTCTGCAGAAATCCTGGCATATACAACATTTAACATTATTTACATTTAATTAGGCAAACTCAAATTCTGTAAAGTTGGTTCATTAGATTCCTCCAAGGCCAGTTGTTTATGTAAGCACTGAATCATTAATATGCAGCTTCTTCCATAATTATAAGGCTGTCAGATAAGAAACCTGCTGCCTAGGACAGATAAAGAAACTTGGAGATAGTCACAGATATAAACCCCAATTCACACTGCTATAGCATTTGGAAAAGCTTTGCTTGAAAAATGTGAATCACATTTCAGAGGCACAAAAGAGATACAAATGAAGCAATGAATATTACATTTATGTTTGTTTTGCCCACTAAAAACATGGAAGTAGATAATAAAATATAGTAATTACTTTTAAGACATCACTTCCTCTTATTTTATTTTATTAAGGAAGATCTCAAACTGTAAAGAGAGAACTTTTTTTCTTAATATATGAGTTTGAGAAATGGCGGCTCATGGTGATCTTTCTCTTTTCCTTGTGATAGAGATAGTTGGGAACAGTAGCCTCCCTAATCAACATTAGGGGACCTCAGAATTTAGCATGATTCCAAATATTTTAAACTGATAGCCTTTGAATTTTTTACATAGAGAGGCAGTATTGTTATATTGTTTTTGTTTACTCATTTTAGTCATGAACAGAGCTTTCCATGACCCCATTTGGAATTTTCTTGGCAAGGATACTAGAATTGTTTGCCATTTCCTTCTTCAGCTCATTTTACAGAGAAGAAAACTGAGGCAAACAGGATTAAGTGTCACATGGCTAGTAAGTGTCTGAAATTGGATTTGAACTCAGAAATATATGACTTCCTGATTCCAGATGCAATGGTCTATATGTTGTGCCATTTAACTACCCAGAGTATTAAAGCCAGTTAGACAGGAATTCAAGTCCTACCTCTGAAACATATGTGATGAATGACTTTAAAAAAGTCACATAGCATCACTGGTCAGCTTTTTAAAATTTAATTGTTGTAGGGAAGAGGAATTTCCTAATCTATATCAATGAAATCCCATGTCCGGTTCCAGACCATATAGTTAGTTAAGAAGAAGAGTTAAGACTCAAATATAGATGAGCTAATTCCATTTCATTACATTACCTTACTTTGGCTTGTAAACCTAACAGTTTACTACACTTTCCCAGGACATCAGCTCTATCTTAGAACTCATTCAAGGAACTTGGCCACTTTACAGATGAAGAAACTAAGGGAAAAGGAGATTCAAGGATTTGCTCAGTCACTTAGCTATTAAGTATCCGAAACTGAATTTGAATTGAGGTTTTCCATTCTCCAGACCTGGCATTGTTTCCATTTTACCACTTAACTGTCTAATGAATCCTTTTCTTTCTTTCTTTTCTTTTTTTTTTCTGGCTTCTCAACCCATATGAGTAAGAGTCAGTAAATATTTATTAAGTGTCTGTTGTATGCTAGGTACTGAACTAATCTCTAGGGATACAAAAAAAAAAAGCAAATAGACTTCCTGCCATTGTTTTTGATCATTCATTTTAATCTTGCCCAATTCTTTAAAGATACTGGGATGTCTTGCCATTTCCTCTTCAGCTCATTTTAGTGATAAACGGAGGCAAAAAGGGTCAAGTGTCTTACCCAGGGTCAAATAGCTAGTAAATGTCTGGGGCCAAATTTGAACTCTGTCTTCCTGATTCTAACCCTAGCACTCCATTTATCACACCATATAATTGTTCCATTCTTGTTCTCACAAAGCTCAAAATCTAACATGATCAATACAAGCAATTGATCTTGTTTAATTGATGTAGACAATTAACTCACTTGATCTGAAATACACACACATTTATGCACACATGTATGTATATATGAATGGGTATACACACATATACATATGTACATATACATATCATGTCATTTAAGTTCTACTATGCCTTATCCTGTTGTATTTGTTTTGGGTTTTTTTTGGGGGGTAACCCTTCCTAAGCCTCTGCCCATATAACA
Organism: Myrmecobius fasciatus; assembly: GCA_023553655.1. Classification (NCBI taxonomy): domain Eukaryota; kingdom Metazoa; phylum Chordata; class Mammalia; order Dasyuromorphia; family Myrmecobiidae; genus Myrmecobius; species Myrmecobius fasciatus. The sequence continues at coordinate 26,680 of JAJPUD010011315.1, read as the reverse complement.
CAAACTCTTCATTTCATTAAGAATTCTTCCATTAATATGGTTTTCTTCAACAATGAGATGATTCATAACAGTTCCAATTGTTCAGTGTTGAAGAAAGCCATCTACACCCAGAGAGAGGACTGTGGGAACTGATTGTAGACTACAACATAATATTCTCACTCTGTTGTTGTTTGCTTGCTTTTTGTTTTCTTTCTCAGTTTTTTTTTTTCTTCTTGATCTGATTTTTCTTGTGCAGCAAGATAACTGTATAAATATGTATACATATATTGGATTTAACATATATTTTAACATATTTAGCATGCATTGGACTACCTGCCATCAAAGGGAAGGGGTGGTGGGAAAGAGGGGATTATTTGGAACAGAAGGCTTTACAAGGGTCAATGTTGAAAAATTAACCATGCATATATTTTATAAATAAAAAGCTTTCATAAAAAAGAAGAAAAAAAGAAGTAATAATAGCAATAAAAAAGAATTCTTCCATTAGCAATAGTTTCAAAAGGTATCCTGCATACTTCATGTTCATTTTTTTGGGAGCTGACATTTTATATTTAGGTCACATTTCCATTTAGAACTTATTGTGGCATATGGTATATGCTGTTGCTCTAAATCTAATTTCTGCCAAACTTTTTCCCAGTTTTCTCAGCATTTCTTCTTAAAAAGTGTACCCTTCCTCAAGTAATTTTTATTCTTGGGTTTTTCATGCAGTGAGCTAATGTTTTTGATTGCCTGTGTTTTTTTTCCTGATGTACAACTTCCTCCTTGATCTTCTTTGTGGTTTTATTACTCATATCAACAGAGTATCTAGATAGCAAACTGGAGAGAGTTCAGATTCTGGAGGAAGGAAGACTCATGTTTTTGAGTTCAAATCAAGCTTCACACACTTAATAGCTGTGGGATCCTGGGCAAGTCACTTAATCCTATTTGTCTCAGTTTTCTTATCTATAAAATGAACTGAAGAAGAAAATGGCAAACCTCTCCCGTATTTTACTAAGAAAAGCCAAAATAGGATTACAAGAAGTGTGACACAACTGAAAAATGACCCAACAGCAACAGCAATAGCAATAAAAACCCATTATGAAACCATCTTATTGATTCCCTCTTTAGAGTTTTTGTGCTGATGATATCATGTTCCTTCATTTATACTTTTTTCCCCATGAAATTCCCAGAGATTATAGGGTTTTTTTGCTCCTTCAAATGAATTATGTGTATTTTCTTCTGTGTGATGGTAGAAAGCATCATTCTTAAAGTTTTAGTATAGGGCCTCATTTACATATGGTGGATGCTTACTGTATACATGATAGGCTGATGTTAGAAATTGTGTCCCAAATAATCAAGTATTATTAAAAGTCACAGCCAATATAGGATACATGGGATAATCCGGGGGAGATTAGGGTGCTATAGACATAATTTCAATTAAAAACTAGCACTTTGCTATATACAGAACAGACATTTAAATATTTATTGGACAAATAAATTTAATAATAACTAGAATTCACAACAATAACTATAATAATAATAACTATGATTCTCAAGTATTAGAAGATATTGAAATATCTTCTGAATTTAAACTAAATATAAAATTAAAGTTAGTATAATTATGGTGTTATCTATTTTGTTACATTCCAATTCTCTGAGAATTGGAAATCTATGTATGGCAAATCCCATTTAACTTGAATTCAATAAATCTAATATTTCATTACTCAAACATTGTGGGTGAATCCAAGTTAACCATGTATAGGCAGATGACATTATGAATGCTTTTAACAGTCTGTATTTTTTCAACATAATATAGAATAATTACAATCAATACCATTGACCATGCCAAAGGGAAGAAAAACAATTTTAATCATCTGATATTTCAGAACAGTATTGTTGAAAACAGTTTAGAAAAAAATGAAATATTAAATCTAATTAAACTTTTCTCTTGACTTCCATCTTACTTATGTATTAAGAACCACTTTTGATATTTAAAATAATCATGTATTATAATTGTGTATGAAGTTCCATTTTAACTACAGGATATTTATGAATATTGGAAAGTCCTAAATTAAATTCTTGTATGAGGATCAATAGCTCTGATCAAAACGTCACCTCTACTCAGAATTATAAAATAATTTCTTGACAAGAACTGTTGGTACATGTGAGTACATGGGTTTTTATTGAAATTCTGTTCTGATAGGATTGCATGGTAAGAATGATGGTGACAACAACAATGATGACGATGATGTTGATGTTGGTGATAATGATGGTGGTGGTGGTGGTGGTGATAATGATGATGATGATGATGATGATGATGGTAATGATGATGATGGTGGTGATGGTGATGATAGTATTTAGAAATATTCTGATAAAATTGCCTTTAAATTATTATAAGAATATAAATTATACCTGAGTTCAAATCTGGCCTCAGACACTTAACACTTCCTAGTTGTGTAACCCTGGGCAGTTCACTTAACCCCAACTGCCTCAGCAAAAAATTAAAAAAAAAGAATACAAATTATATAGGTCAAGTTCATCACCATAATCTATTTCTGAGATTAAATTCCAATGATGACTTGGCAAGCTTACTGCATAGATGTAGAGCTTGAGATCTCATAGGTTTATCCACTTCATAGGTGTCAGCATGTGGCTTACAATACTATTGAGTATATAGCCAAACCAGATAAAAATACAGTTGGGGAATATTCTTTAAAAGTAGCATCAACAAGTAGTTTTCTAAATCAACATGTGGACCTGAAGAATTCTTATGCACAGGTTTGTGATTCTTATTTATATTTGAGTTTACATAATTGATTAATTTAATTAAAATTTAAAGATATGTGACTTCTGTGATTTCAGGTAAGCCCCTTAATCTTTCTGGGCCTCAGTTTTCACATTCATAAAATGTGTAATGTGGACAAGATGGATGATAAGATGCCTCTCCACCTCTAAGATGTGATACCATGATTTTAACTCTTTTCTCCAAGGTCACACAGGTTGTCTATGTTAGAAGTGAGTTTCACAATCATATAGTTTGCCTTCCAATACAGTTCTTTTTCCACTACATCAAATTACTCCAAAGTATGGCAATGTGAGAGAGCACATATTTCTATGGTTTTTATCATTGTTCTTATTAAATCCATAGGTGATTGAAGTAGGAGCAACTTCTGACAGTTTCTGAGTTTATTCACTAAGATGAAACCCGAGTTTGAGAAATTGTAGTCTTAAAGAGGGCACTCTTCATTTTCCCCCATAAATTTTTGTATCCTGAACTCAGCGTGAAAATAGCATAGAAAGGCAAAGCCTAGGGAAAACATTAAATATAGCTACAAACACAAAGAAATTTTAGTAAACAAATTGAAATAAATCCAAAAGCTTTAGAATTAAGCTTTTCTAGTCTAGTGATTTTCAATGACTAGAGGCATGTACTAACCATGATAGGAGCATAGCCCTTCCATTTCCCCTTGTTCAAGAACTGTTTTGAATCATTTAATTATTTTAAAGTCCTGTATGTTTAAGCATATTTAAAACTGCTCAAAAGGAAATGAAAAAGCTTGATCCCTTTATGAAGAAATTTTAGTAGCAATCCCACTTGGGGGAATCTAAAACTTGGCAAAACTGAACAAGTTAGAGAAGAGGAATGAGCCAAAACAATGATAAAAGCTGATTCTCCTGTGACAACAATGAAGCAAAATAAGGCAGATCTATGATAGAGATTCCAGGTAAGATGAAAATGGCACAGGACACCAATTAAGTTTCTGTATTACCTTCTTCTTGTCTTACAAATTACAGTTGAAATCAGGTATGGGACAGGCTCAGAGGATGAACTGAATATGCAAATAGAAAAACTTCAATTCTGTGGTGTGTGGTAGCTACTACAATGAGCTTTATTATTCCAAGATGCAAATTGACAAGAACAATCACGTGGACAGGTAAGTAATGGGATCTAAATCCAAAATTCAAAGATTAAGATCCTTTTGGAAATATGAGTTGCTTGGTTAATTTTTAATAATTTTTATAAGTGGAAATAGGTAAAATGTAGAATGCAGAATACCTAAGAAATTATTTTGCTATAATTTTAATCTTAATTTATAAGTAATTTTAAGTCCTTTCTCACAGAATTTTATTCAATTAATATTTATATTGATGTTTGAACCCTTTTTTTAGAAGACTAATTTTTTAGTCTGTAATTATACATAACTAAAAATACATAAAAGTCATTTGATCTATTTTCGGTCCCAGATGGTATCAGCTACCTAAGTTGTAGGCACAAGTCTTTAAAGAGACATTTAGTTCAAAATGGTATGCTGAACTATGTCAATTTCATTTTCATAGGATTTTAGGATTTAGGATTAGAAGGGATGTTAAAAATAATCTAGGTCAAAGTCTTCCCATACGAATGAGGAAAAATGAAGTAACTAGTCCTATGTTAAACATAAATCAAGGATGAGGGTTAAAACTTGAGATCAGTTTCTTTATCTATAAATCCAGTGTCTTTTCCACAATTTTATTGATGACAAAAGTCAGTCCCCTTCCTAGAGAGGGAAAAAAAAACACGGAGAATTTGATTGAAAAATAAATGGTAAAAACTCGTTTATTCTGAAAATTTTGAGAATAAGCCAATATCCACAGTGTCATCATGATGTAAATATCACCAACCCTTTTCTCCTTGTTCCTAATGTATTAAAAAGAATCGAGTATTGGAGATGAGTATTAGAGACACAGAGAGAAAAAGAGAGAGACAGACAGAGACAGACAGAGACAGACAGACAGAGAGACAGAGAGAGAGAGACAGAGAGAGAGAGAGAGAGAGAGAGAGAGAGAGAGAGAGAGAGAGAGGAGAGAAACAGAGAGAAACAGAGAAGAGACAGAAATAGAGAGAGAGACAGTGAGACAGACAGAGAGACAGAGATCCTCTATATCTTTGTAGAGGTCAAACCATCAGCAACCAGCTTCTCCACGGCTTAAATTTTTTTCTTAAAAGTAAATTCACTACAATTGAATGATGAGACTGTTATAAAATATGTTTAACTGCTACAGTAATTTTTCGTCCTATTTCTTGTGATCTGAAAAAAAAATCAGTGGGTCTTCTAAGTGTTTAACTTTCTGTATTGGAGCAGCGCAGACACTAGGAGAATCTGGCTTCATGTGTATCATCACTAGAACTGTGGGAGGCGTGGGTGAAAATTTTCCAGGCTGCTATTTTGGGAACATATGGGCAAAACTGAAATATATGAACATATGTATGTATGTTTGTGTACGTATATGTGTATGTGTATTTGTATAAGCAACCACATTTTTATTCTCCCCCTCATCTTTGCTCCCTTCCTCTTCTGCATTTAGAAATGGCTTTTAAAATATAGAAGCATATATTTGGTAGACGATCAATAAATATTGTTTCATAATGAGTAACAATTTTATTGTGTGGATATTCATATACATATATGTACATAAATTAAATATATATATATGTATATATGTATACATGTATATATGTACAAAACAAAACATATACAACTGTAGTCCTAAAGTACAATAAAATGTGAGTTATTTGTTTTGGTTCATATGACTTTGTGTAGGATATTCCCAGAATAGAAATACCTTGAACTAATTGAGATCAGCACCTACATTTAATTGATATAGTTTGATAGAAAGTTGTCTAAGAACACTGAGGTTAAATTACTTACATGCCTCGAATTCCATAGTCAGAATCAGTATGTGTCAGAATTATAATTATCATCATTCAAATTTAGTTAAAGTATTGTGTGAGGAAATAAATTTCCTGTCATTTTAGTCATGTCTGACTCTGTGAGTTCATTTAGGGTTTTCTTAGCAAGGATAATAGAATGGATTTTTGCCATTTCCTTCTCCAGCTTATTGTACAAATGTGGAAACTGAGACAAATAGGGTTAAGTGACTTGCTCAGGGTCAAACAGCTATTAGTAATCTGAGGCCAGATTTAAATTCAGATATTTCTTACTTCAGGTCTGACACTCCATTTATTGTATCATCTAAGTGCCCAGTGTAATTATGTGCATACACATACCAACATACATGCAAATGTGTACACATACATATATAAATATGCTCACAGACACATATAGTACATAAAATTTCTTCATATGTACAAAAAGATAGTGACATATTGGAATTCTATTATGAAAATTGAAATCTGAATGTATCAATATCTAAAACTAATTTTAAAAAAAGATTAAAATGAATCAAAATTTAAGATTTGAATCAAACATAAAATTTGTTATAATGATATTTTTGTACTAATACCATTTTAATAAAGGTATATAAGAATATACTCTATATGTGGACGTGTTCATGGGAAGAATTAGTTTTTAATGATCTACCTACATGTAGATTTTTATATATCAATTACTAGGAGCCAATATTTTCTCAAACTATGCTAATTATTGAATTGTAAAGGTAATCTAGTATATTTAACATTCTTTAAAATTAACTAATATTAGTTTCTATATACCTTATATCTATGTACTTTTTTCTACCTTCATAGGTATTTGTATCGATAGAAAGAAGAGATAAATAGAAGTATACATAGAATTATTGTGTATGTGTATGTGTGTGTATGTGTGTGTTTAATAGTAACTATCCTTAAAGAGGAAGAAGGAAAAAGGGGGGGAGGGAAGAAAATTACTTGATAACTTATTATGCATATAAAAGGATTAGCAAGGTGTATGTAATAGAATTGCAGTTCCCTTTATAATCATTACTTTTTTATTCTACTATGCTATGAAAATGCTTGCTTTTCACACAAATTAAATTAAACATAAATGAATCTGCTTTTTAAAGAGATCTCTATCATTTTCTTCCTTCTTTCCCATTATATTTTTTCCCTTTTACTTTAGAAACAAATATAAAAACAAACAAAAACATTGAGGTAATTCTAAACCTTGGTGCCTACATTGGAAAGATTGATACTAAGTAAGTGGTATTAACTACTGTTATTTTTGGAAGAAAGGCACCTATGATACTTAGACAATAATAAAATATGAAGAGCAAAAGTTTGGTAAGTATATCCTTCCAGCTGCTAGTAACTCCCTAACTTCTGAATTACCATCTATTTACTTTGCATATATTTATAAATGCAAATATTTACTTAAAAAAATTCAACCTGAGAAGAAGCTGGGATGTCTGATAAGTTGATCTAAAAGCAAGAAAGTCATGGTTTCAAGACCTGCTTCTCAGACAGTTTAGCTCTACGACTGTTAGCAGATAAGTCTTTTGAGTTTTCAAAGCTTTTTGGAAGGGAAATATGAAGACAAATAATGAATAATTTGAGAACAATTGTAGTTATGGAAAATACGAATAGGAATTGACCCTTTTACTTAATTGATAAAAAGAACACATGAATATGGAAACTCCTGCTTCTAAGGAAGGTCAATACTTTTTTTTTTTAATTCATTATTTTAGAAAGTAGCTCTGAGCATTGTTTTCAAATGACTTTTATGACTTGTTCACTTGGTAATTTTGTCAACTTTCAGTTTACTTTGAAATAAGTTAAATCATGTCTTTGAAAAACAGCAATAAGAACAAATTCATCTGTTTTTAAGATAGTCATCCTGCACATGCCATCCTGTTACATCAGCTCATGATGACAGTTCAGTTATGACAAGCTCAAAAGTACCCATTTCCTCAAAACACCTTTCAAGTCCTCTGCCTTGTACTGAAATGTGGGACTGCTACTGTGTACTTATTTTAAAAATGGCTCTACAGAATTGCTAATGTTCTCATTCCTTCAGGATATTTCCTAATACTTGTAGCCTTTTCATGTTTCTAATTAGGCCAGTAATGGTCCCTGAAGTTAAACCAATTAAAATTATTTACTGTGACACACAGTGTGGAGATAATTATCTGATATCTGAATCTAACTTCTGCTTACTTTGCAACATTACTTAATAGAAAACAGAGAAACTGATGCCCATGTTTTCATTTTACTTGTCTACCAAATGTGTTTGCCCTATAGCAAACTGTTTAAATAAAGCATTAAAATCTTTGTGGTGCTAATCAAAATGTTTAAAATCCACTCACACTTCCTTTATAGTTCTGAGAAGCATATAAAAACTCTTACACATTACCTTTTACATTATAGTTGCTGACCAATGTAGTATTATATCCACAATATACACAGATAATGCAGCTTCTGCAGTTTCTAGCAGCTTTTTTTTCTTTCTTTCTTTTTTCTTTCTTTTCTTTCTCTTTTTTCTTTTTTCCATCCTTCCTTCTTTCCATCCATCCTTCCTTTCTTCTTTCCTTTCTTTCTTTCTTCCTTCCTTCTTTCCTTCCTTCCTTCCTTCCTTCCTTCCTTCCTTCCTTCCTTCCTTCCTTCCTGACTGCCTGCCTTCCTTATCTTTCTCTTTATTTCATTTTATTTTCCTCTCTCACAATTTAGAGTATAAATTTAATCCCAAACAATATATTGATTTTGTTCAGTCTAAACATCTATTAATGTGATGATTAAATTAAGCCAGATTTATTATCACTTATCTTTTGCATAAGATTGTACCTTTTAGAAGAGAGAAGAGTTTATGAAAAAGAATCCTAATTAAAGACAGAAGATTTAGCCAAAGTTCAATTTATATTTAGTGTAAAGCAAATACTTCACAGCATGCATATACATACCTGCACATACACATAAAAATGCAGCTGAGCTTTTAGCTTGGACTTTGGATGAAGTACTTTATTTCCTCCAGATCTCTTTTTAAATGTTCACATTAATCATAATATACCAATATCATTGCATTTCAGATTTATGACCCTTAACTCCTATAAATAATTTATGCATAAACTTAATTTCGGGAAAATCAATTCAAAGGAGAAAAATTTTAGCTCACATTTACTTCAAAACTCCAGTTCCGTTTTGACTTCTGAAGACAATATTAATGTGCCATATATACTATGCTAAGTGGTGGGAATACAATTCATAAAAAAAGTCCCTGCCTTCAATAAACTTACAATATAAATGGGTAGACAATATACACAAGAAGTCAAGAAAGTGGGCGGGGAGATAGGTACTAAATACCATGGGATTCAAGGGGCATTGGCATTTTTCTGTGGAGTTGAAACAGGTAAGCAGCAGGTGCAAAGTGGATTACTTTGAAAATCCTGTACCTGCTCCCTATAAAGTTAGTCACTGAAAGGACTTCGCTACTCTACCCTCCAACCAGTCAATCAGAGGAAAGAGGAGACTGAGAGTATCAGTGTTTTCTTTGCCTTAAATTAAATGAGCAGTTTCTTCTTTTGCTCATAATAAAATAGCAGTAGGGAAATTGCACTCCAATATTTCAAAAAGTGCTTTATTTTAGAGGCAGCTAGGTGCCACATTGGATAGAATCCTGAGCTTCGAGTCAGGAAGACTTGAGTTGAAAATCAGCCTTAGATACTTGCTATTTAACCTTCAAGTTAAAAGTTTAACTCAGTTTCTTCAATTACAAAATGGGAATAATGATGACATCTATTTCACAGCATTGTTGTAAAGTTCAAATGAGATAACACTTGTAAAGCTTTTTGCAAGGTGCCTAGCACAGAGTAGACACTTAATAAATGCTTGTTCCCTCCCCCATCTTTCCCCCACCTCCAATTCTTTTAATAGGTAAAGAGGATACCAATGTCTGATGAAAAAAATAATTAGCGCTGTATCTTATCTGGCCCTAATGCTATTCTAGAGGAAAAAGGTTCTTAACCTGGGGTCCATCAACTATATATGTATGTGTGTCTGTGTCACGTGTGCATATGTATATAATATACACATAAACATACAAAACAAATGCATACACATATGCATATGCATGTGGTTTGTGTATTTATACATATTTACATATGCAAGTGTTTATGTGTAAATGCAGACACAGATACATACATACATATGCTTTGCATACATTTGTTTGTGTTTATATGTGTATGTATACATGGATGTGTATATGTGTGTATGTGCATAAATGTATGTATGTACATATTTTATGTTTGTATATGTATATATACATAAAAACACATAGAGAAAAAGATATAGAATAAGTAACTACTAACTTGCTTTGGATTCCTATTTATTTTATGTATTTATAATTATTATTATGAGATGGATTGTATAGGTTTCCCAGACTGCCAAAAGGTCTATGACACAAAAAAAGGATAAGAATCTGTTCTCCAGGGTCAAGTCTTTGTTGAGATATTTGTGGGCTCCTCCACAGAAGGATTTGTAGCTTTGTTGTTATTTTTAGTTCTTCAGTTTTGAAGAGGACCAATGACATCTTGGGTGATATCTGGAATTGCAGGTGAATTGTATTTAAGTGAGGCAGAGTTACACAAAGTCATCAGCCTAACTCTTTCTTCTTGAGTCATCAAAATTCAGTGCCAAAGAGAAAATCAATAAGACAGGTTGATAGCCTGGGATGTAGTGGATGACCTTGGTGGCTGATGCCCGACCAGCCTTTAAGAACTATATAGCTCCTGCTTCAGATGACTTCATGGCTATTGGAAAAAAGTGTTCTCACCCATACATTCTGCTGGAAGAAGTCTGACAACGCAGAAGGTTCTATGCCCTTAACATTAAGAAATAAGGTCCCATTTCCTCCTTGATATTCTCCCAATTTGGGTACCAAAGTTTTGTCTAAAAGTTTGGCTCAGAGGGTACAGTTTTAGCATGAAGTCTGTTGACAAAAGAGACAGATATCTGGCCTGATTCAGATGGGGAGAGAGGATAGGATTATACTGAGGAGGGTAAACTGAGGCTGCTTGTCTGTGATCACAGTACAGAAGCACTTTACTAACACAGCACTAAGGAAATGAAGTAGAGTCCTCATAAGTACTGGGAACTTTTGGAAATATAAATTAAAATTTATTAAATTAAAATTAAATCTGAGTGAGAAGATATATTTTAGACATTTAAATAACTAATAATCTGAAGTACTTTGTCAGATGCAGCCTTGGGTATTATAGTTTGCTGTACTTTTAAAAAAAATCATTAGGCAGGATATGAGAAAAATCTCAAGGTGGTGGTGAATACATAGAACATTAATGATAAATCTAAAGATAACATTTTTGAAATTGCCATTTGTAGTGTGTATTCATGGGTTTATGAGTATGGGTGTGGGTAGGAATTCAGAGGCATGGGGGCTACCTAGAAAAGAAATGCCTTCCACCAGTAAAAAACCAGTACCTACTTTGCTACTCACTTATTGTCTTAGAGAGCTTCTTATGGCACTGAGCTGTTAAGTGAGTGTCTATTGTCGCACAGCAGCAAGAGACAATTAAAATCCCAGCTAAAACTTTTCAATACCTTTCCTTCTCTTGATCTGATTAAGACCAAACCTTCAGGCCCTCTTTATAGCTTCTGGGAGAACACGAAGTCTTCATGTGAAAACTCTTCCCTGTGGGAAAACACTGAGACAAGAGGACTTTAATTAACCTGGGACTTTCTAACTTGTACTATAACCACTGCCCCATGCTGCTATTCATCTATCTTTCCTCATTGCTTCAAGTGACAGTGATTTCATCATTTCTGACCTCTCTCCCCCAAACCACATCACAACAAGCCCAGACCATTGCCAAACCTATATTTCATATCTTTTTTTATTTCATATTTTATAGCTTGAAACTCTGTACTAGAAAATCTGTGTTCCTTCAGCAAAGTCTTTTTTAGAACTCAAGTGTTTTCCTCATCCATCATGAAACATTGGGGTAAGCTTTTACTAAAAGATTTGTGAAGATAAAAACACCCTCCTGACTTCAGTATTGCAATTCATCCTTAACTTAGGCAACTGCATTATCAGTATTTTCTATTGATGTTTCTACTTCAAAGAAGAAAGTTTGAATAGTAAGAGTAAGATTTTTATGAACAAGAGCTCCCCTATGAGATCTATGACATATTGGCAGTATACTTGGAGCAAAGTGGATGAAATCATATATACATATAGTGTTCAATTCCAACTTTATTAATGGATGTCCCTTTATGTTACAGCTTCTCCAGACTAGAAGAAGATCTCCAGGTATTGTGTATTTTATTTTCAAACATTCAATTCAGTTAGATCCAGCATTTATTAAATACTTTTAGGCAACCTCTTGACTAAAGTGAGGTACCTTAGGCATTACCTGAATTGACTTAGCTATTTTTACTGGCTGATCTATTTGATTCAATCTCTTTATCATTGTTATTAATGATGTGAAAGAAGAAAGAAACAATATTAATGTAACTTGTATATTGGGAGCTATTGTTCACATTAAACAGGGCTACAAATAATGCAAAGGGGACCAAAGAGGTCAAAATGTAAGCATATAATTTTCAAGTGAGGAATGCATCTTAATGTATTAGGGAGAAAATAATCACAAGCAGATACTCCTAATAAGGACTCTCTTGTCCTGGAATGGAGGAATGTTATTGCTAAAAGGAGACTAATCATAATGATAGTAACAAATATATATATATATGTATATGGATATACATATGCATTTATAACAGTGTGATTCTAAAGGAAAATATCAATCTGATTTAGTTTACCATTCTCAAATAAAACGCACAGAGTTATAGAATCATAGTAGCTAAAATGGAACTGAGTCAATCTAGTGCAATCCATTTGGTCCCTACATTAGAATTTTCTCCCCAAGGTGTCTAGAAATCAATGAGCCAGGCTTTGCTTTAAGACTTCTAGAGACTGCATTGAAAAGAAAGGAGGGTAGGACCATGTAAAACAGAGACTTACATAATGTAAAATGAAAGGTTTGGACTAGAAGAAAGTTTACATCCTTCTCAGTCTATAGCTAAGGAACCATGATTGGTCCTTCTGTTTTTTTCTTCAAATCCTTAGCCCAGTCAACTCACTCTCCCTGTATTTGGTAACCTTTTGACACTTCCTATTCCCTCTAATTAAATAGAAAAATAAGATCTCCTTGTGCTTGTCAATTGATTTTTTAAGACATTTAAGACAATAAAATAAGGCATCTTTTTATTGGTTCTTTTGTTTCATTTTCTCCCATTCATGTATCAAGACAGTTTAAAATTCCTTTGAAGGGCAGCTAGGTGGTGCAGAGGATAGAGAACCAGCCCTTAAGTCAGGAGGACCTGAGTTCAAATCTGGCCTCAAATACTTAACACTTCCTAGCTGTGTGACCTTGGGCAAATCACTTAACCCCAATTGCCTCAGGAAAAAAAAAACAAAAAAAATTCCTTTGAATATATAACAGCACCAATAACCCTACTCAATAATCCCTGGATAATAAACATGAGGCAAGGCATAGGGCAGAGAACTTATATGTTCACCAAAAGTATTTGTCATTGTGATGAAAGAGATTGAGTACAGAGTTCAGAGCAAAGGGAGATTCCCTGTTCATGGGAAGATCCTCTAGAATGACCTTGCATGTGGACAACATTTTGCTGATGATATAAAATAAAATGACATTTCAGAAGAAAATTGAACTTAAAATATTTGATTCTATATTGTCCATCTATATAGGAAAGAGCAAGTCAAAGAATATTTGTTACCCAAATTTCACCATGAATATACATGGATACCTTACAGAACTTGTCCAACATCTGTATCTGGGACAGTCAATAGAGATGAACATTGAATTAAAGATAGATTTATATAGGAGTAGAATAGGGTGAATTACTTCCAGGAAATTGCAAATTCTTTTAGTGACCAAAAAATTTTTCCATAGAGGAAAAAGGTTTATTCTCCCCCCCCCAATATTTACCAGTGTTGCCAAGTTGGTGAGATGCAATACCACTAACTCTAAATAGTGAGGGCAGGCACTGACATATAACCAATAAATAACTCCGAGTGAAACGAGCAGAATCAGGAGATCATCATACACAGCAACAACAGTATTACTTGATGATCAATTCTGATGGACATGGCTCTCTGCAACAAAGAATTGTCTCAAACCAGTTCCAATTGTTCACTGAAGAAAACCATATACACCCAGAGAGAAGGAAATGAAATATGGACCACAATGTAATATTTTCATGATCTCTATTGACATTTGCTTGCATTGTGTTGCCTTTCTCTGATTCTTTTTTTTTTTCTTGTAGATAGGATTTTTCTTGCATAACTTCTCAAGCATTTCAACATTATTAACATGTAGTGGACTTCCTGCCATCTAGGGGAGGGGAGGGGACTGGGGGTAAAATTTGTAATGGAAAGCTTTGTAAAGATCAATGTTGGGGAACTACCCATACATATGTTATACAAATAAAAAGCTTTAATAAAAAAATAAATAATAAAATAAATAAATAAATAACTCCGAAATACAAAAGGAGAGGGTATCAGAAAATGGGCTTACCATGAGGTAAGGATGAGGGAAAGAATTCTTGGGCAAAGTGATGTACTGGTGGACAGAGTACTACCCTCGTCCCTCCAAGATTATGGGAGAAATTGAGAAAGATCTCCAGAACATTGGATGGACTTATGTGGCAAATAATAATATTTATAATATGATATATAATAAAATTATTATAAATAATAAGAACAAAATTAGTACAAGGGGAAAGTATGAAATATAATATGCATAATGAGCAGGAACCTTTAAACCCATGAGATCCCAAATTATTTTGAGTAATCATATATCTTCAGTTGCATGTTCAACAGTTAATGAAACAATCATGGGAGAATTGCAATCTTTCTGAATGAAGGAAACATCCAGACTAATTAAATTAGGAATTTTAGAAAACATTCATAATCACATACATTTAGAGATGGAAGGGAATTTAGAAAGCATTTAGTCTAAATTCCCTTATTTTTAGATGAGGAAACTGAAGTCTAGAGAGGTTAATTGGTTTGCTAAATATCACTCAAATAGCTGAATATCAGGACTGGAATTTGAACCCAAGTTCTCTCAGTCCATATATAGCTAACTGCCTTTGTATGACACTGTTTTTCCAACATGTCAAAATGCTTTCAGAGATGTTGTAACATTTTACCCATAAAAAATATAAGATTTTACTATTGTTGTTTTTGCTGATGATGATTATTGTTAGATTTTTTTAAAGAATCCGTTGATTATCTGAGTGTATAAAAAACAAAAATTTATAACAAATACTAATAAAAACTTAAGAAATAATGAGAAATCTTCTGAAATCTGCACTCATGAAGTTGTTTTTAATTCCTATTAATTCATTCAAAATTTAGATTTAATCATTTTCTATGTCTTTGCTCATTTTTGGAGAAAGTTTAAACCTGAGATTTCATTTGTATGAGGAAACTCCCCCACACTGATGCGTATTGGCAATTCATCTGTCATTTATGATCTGAAAAGGTTACCTGGAGAGATGACACATTTAGTGACTTGCCCATGGTCAAATAGCTAAAGGGTTAGACTAGAGATGGCTCAGATTTGGTTGAGTCAGTTGTTACATTTTCATTGTGATCTATAAATCTTGACTTAATTTATTGTTTTGTTGATTGTCTCAACTTTAGGATTTGATGGGGGAAATGCTAATAATCCAGATTAAAACTAAAAGTGTTTTGAAGAGCCAACATTCTAGTAGTTAAATATTTATGAGCACACACATGCATAGCTAGCCTGTTTGTGGTCAAGGAAAAACTTGAATTCATGTCTTCCTGCTTATATCTAATTGTCTACTTCCTGTCACACAGCTTTATATGTCTTTTAAGCCCTTTAGGATATCTAGTAGTTACTTCAATGATTATTCTTTATAAAAGAGTAGATTGCAACTCATTTATAATGTCTTTTCCTACTTGGTTCTAGTCCATGTTTAAGTAACTATTTCAAAGGTGTTCTATTGCATCCCCAAGCAGAAAAAACATAGTTGCTTGTCTAAACTTCAATAGGTTGCTTCATCTCTATGAGCTGCAATCTCCATATGTGTTTAAAAAAATAGTAATACTTAAAATAGGGATGATTAAAGGAACCTTTCCCTTTGACCTGAATATTTACTTGGCTCTTTGCCATCAAATA
Organism: Myrmecobius fasciatus; assembly: GCA_023553655.1. NCBI lineage: Eukaryota > Metazoa > Chordata > Mammalia > Dasyuromorphia > Myrmecobiidae > Myrmecobius > Myrmecobius fasciatus. The sequence continues at coordinate 10,765 of JAJPUD010011315.1, read as the reverse complement.
GCTTATTGGCATGACATAGCCTTATTTCCATCACTGGAGACTATAACTGAAGTTATACTCTCAAAAAGTTTCTTGTCATTCAGCAAAGAGCCAAAATACACGATTAATTCCATAAGAAGATTGTCCCAATCATTCTAGTTATATACTATTTCTAGATATTTCACAGGGTTACTAAGAGGACTAAATAAAACAATTTTTATAAACTCTTTGTAATGATAAAATGCTGCAGAATTAGTATTTATTATTAGACTGACTGTGTGCAACAATTTTTGGACATGCTGTCAATATTTGGGAAATGATAATTCTCATACTTATAAAACCTTGAACATCAAGTTTGGAAATAATTAAAATTCTAGAAAAATAGAATTAAAGGGAAGGTAATAAACATTAAGTATCTACCATCAATTTAAAAGTCAATAATTCACCAAGAGGAAAGTTTGATTGTTGCCTTTTTAGAGTTTTAACAGCATGGTAAGTGTAAAACTAAGGAATATTTCAAAAACTAGCACTGATCAGTTGGAGGAGACTCATTGAAAATGCTTCCCTGCTGAGATTCCTTTCAATCTTTGCTTAATACCACAACTTTGAAAATATAGCTTTAATTTTAAATTGATGCATAGTTTTAAAAAGTAGAAAAATAACTGCATTTCAAGAATTGCAATAACAATTCTGGTCTCATCTCCCATTCCATCCCCTGGAGTCAACTGTTTGTCCCTGATCTTATGGGTTCACAAGATATTGTAGGACTATATATGGCTCCACAAGCTTGGTGTTAGATACTTTTCTATATAAGCATTTTTCTTTCAACTGCTTTCTATTGCTAAGGGAGAGATAGACCTATGTTAAAAACTGCTTTATGAAATCAAAGTAATATAGATTTGAATTACAAAATTTTCTGAGCTGGAAGGAACCTTTGAAATCTAGATAAATCCTGATTTCTTCACTTGCAAAACAAGAGGATTATACAAAATGATAAGTAAGGGAAAGAACACCAAACTTGCAATCACAAGACTTGAATTTGATACTTGCTTGGCCAACATATCTATATGAATTTAAATAAGTCTTTAACATCTCTAGTTTTCAATTGCCTGAACTATAAATGAAGGAATTATAATAGATGACCTTGAAGGGACTTTCCAACTCTAGCTCTTATAACCTTTAAAGTCCCTTCCATTTTGAATTTTATGAATTATATATTTAGTTGATCATTTTATTTTTCAGTTGGTGAAACTGAGTCCCACACAGGTGATGTAACTTGTCCAGAGTTACCCAGCTGATGAAGAGCTAGAACTGGAATACAGATCTCCTATCTCTTAGGCCCATGATTCCTCCTTGACATCACTCAAAAATCATGGATAGGCAAATAATAATGATAAAATGAATAATTTTATTTTTGTAGGGTTTTTTTAATTGGATATAGGACGCAAATGAAACTTACTAACTTCCAAATTTCTACAAGTAATTTGTATGAATTTTAAAATGGAAACATTTAGAAAAGAAGCCACATAGATAGATGATAGATAAATGATATCCATGTGACTAGATTATAAACAGATAGATGATAGATGGATAGATGATATAGATAAGTGAAAATACATAGCTAGAGTAGATGAGAAAAGATGAATGAATCACTAGATGAATGATAGAAGATAAATAGGTAATAACAATCTTATAATATTGGTGGAATGGAAACAAAGTAAAAAGGTGGCTTAATGCAGGAAACAGAGAAGGAAAAAGACCATAAAATATCTGTGGTAACATGGATATATCTGGGAGAATTAGTTTTTTTCATGGTTTTCTTTTTTCTACTTTATCAAAGCCCCTTCATGTGGCCATGTCAAAACACTTCTGTTGTGTTTTTCTCCACCAGGCTTTGAAAAATAAGAAAGTGGTGGTAGAGAGCTCATGGACAAAAGTTTTTCAAGGGAATCACCACATGCCTATACAGTTTGCAGCTAGTCACAGTAAGTCATAGGGAAGTGATGAGTGAATTTTTAAACTTTATATGCAGTCATCTCACAAGGTGGGACATAAATGTGATCTTGAAGTTTGCAATGATTCAAAGATATCAAGAAAGTGATATTGAAGTCTTCTTCTCTGACCAGAAGGAAGGACTCATTTTAAAGCCATCTATGGAATGTCACTTACTCTAGCAGGCTAAGACACTGGGATGGCTGCATGTAGCCCTTTAAGGTTTTTCCAGTAGATTTTTATAAGTAATGCCATTTGGTCCATTAAGGGTTTAAGAACATTTGGTCCGGACACCCTAAGAAGACACTGTTTTTTTTTTGAAATTGAACTCATCACTGGCATAGTGAGGGCCCTTTGGAATTCAGTATTCCTAAGAAAAATACTGATTGTCATTAATCTCTCTTTAAATATTTTTCCATTGAGTATTTTTCAAAGTCAAGAAAAGAAGAAGAAAGTCTATGTTTCTTGCTTTTTCCTTTTGTTCTTTGAAAGTAGTCAATAGAAGATTATGATTAGTTAGAGTGAAGGGGTAGAAATGAATGATTCTCTATATTTGTTATTTTTCCATGTTTTCTGAGGATTGATGAAAATTGCTTTTAATATTTATAATGTTTGGAAGATTGTAAAATAATAAAAAATGCAGTGTTAGGGAAAACAAACAAAGCTATTTATTCTATCATCACCTATAGAGTTTTACTTAATTCAGGTCTGATCTGTTCAATAATTTTACAAATACATGTCTATAGGAATAGTTGTCATGCAAATTAAATCTGTAAATAATACAAAGCTGTGAGGATTAGCTAATTAATTCATTGGATCTAGATCTCCCCCCAAAAAATTCCACAGGTACCTTAGTGAATGAAAAAGATTGATTTAATAGACATAAATGCAAAGTCCTGCAATGAGACTTTTAAAAAGATGAACAGAATATATTCAAGATGAGAAAAGGTTAGCTAAAGAGCATTTCCTGTAAAGAAAATTAGAGTTTTTGGAAGCTGACAGTTCAGTGAGAGATATATGTGTATGAGGCAACACCTAAAAATGAATATGATTAGGGTACATTGAAAGAATTATCATTCTCAGAAAATCCTTTTAATATTTATTTTTCCTTTTTAAAAGTTTGTTATATTTTGATGCATTACAAAAGTCACAAATCAAAATCCAAACAAACTCTATAACTCCTCCACAAATTATCTTTCTCAAAAATAAGTAGAAACATAGTAATTCTTCAAATATTTGAAGACAGCAAGTCTCCATGATAAGCCATTTCCTCTCCAATATGAATATTCCCAGGTCTTTCAATTATTTTATAGACAGCATGACGTAGTTCCCCTTTGTCATCTTGGCTGTCCTCCTTTGGGAATGTTCCAGTTTATTAAGTTACTTTTAAAAATATTTTCTGAAGAATGTGCCATAATCTCCATTTGGTAGATGTTATGTAATCTACATCCCTGCCCAGGAAAGAATACAGTGTCACAACAAAGATCTTAGAAAAGAGGGGGTGTTTTTTTTTTTGTTTGTTTGTTTGTTTGTTGTTGTTTTGTTTTGTTTTTTGTTTTTTTGTATCATAGAACCTATTAGCTATAGTTTGAAGTCCATTGGCATCAAAAACCCATTCTAGATTTAACTTTACTATTCTAGGAAGATTAATTGTATTTATTTTTATTAAGTTTTAGCATGTTTTAATAATTTCATGTGATATTTGAGAAAATTACAAAAAAATAATTCAGAGGTGTTGATATAGTAGGTGTTTAATGAACTTTATCAAACTGATTGGAATTTAATTGACTCTAGTTTATGGGGCAACCACACACAAATGAAAGAGAGCACTGAAAAGTCAAAATAGATTTTTTTTATGACCCATGGGTATATAAAGAGGCTCAAAATATCTTAATGTAATATTAATTGATTGAAGCTTAAAACTGCCCTAAGACATTTGGAACATATTGTACACATTCCAGCTTTACTAATTAATTGAACATGATATTTATCTTGAGTTCTATGGAACTGTTATTCACTGTCATAAGTACTGGCTATATTTCACCCTAGAGGTGGTTGCATTTCATTTATAGGAATCAAAAGAAAGAAAATGTGAATATTTTATTTTAAAATTTTATAGTACTTTGCAATTATATTAATTCATTGGAAGATAATAATGCTTGATAAATGTAAAAGAAGCTGTATTTTAGAAAGAAACTTAGCAATTTGTTTTTCATGTAATGTTAGACAAGGTTACATTTTTAGTGGTTGTTTAGTCATTCATCTGTGTACAACTCTTCATGACACTATCTCTGAAAGTTTGTCCAAGTTTTTTTTTGTTTGTTTGTTTGTTTCCATGACACTGTCCATCTCATCCTGTGCTTTCTTCTGCCTTCAATTTTTCTCAACTTCAGGATCTTTCCCAATAAGTCCTATCATCTCATTAGGTGTTCAGTGTATTTAAGCTTTAGTTTCCATATGTGATCTTCCAGTGAATAGCCTGAATTAATTTCTTTAAGTCTGACTGATTTGATTTCCTTGCTGCCCATGAGACTTAAAACTCTTCTCTACTACTACAATTAAAAAGAGTCAATTTTGAGGCTCTCAACTTTTTTATAATCCAATTTTCACAGCTATACATTGCTACTGGAAAAAGCCATAGCTTTCACTATATGGACTTTTTTTGGCAAGGTGAAGTTTCTGCTTTTTAGTATTCTGCCCAGATTTGCCATAGCTTTCCTTCCAAGGAGCAAGTCTTTTAATTTCATGGCTGCAGTCGCCATCTGCAGTGATCTTTGAGCCCAAGAATGTAAAATCTGACACTGCTTCAATTTTTTCTTTCTCTATTTGCCAGGAAGTAATGGAACCAGTTGCCAAGATCTTATGTTTTTTTTAATGCTGTTTTTAAGCCAGCTTTTAAACTTTCCTAGTTTACCCTCATTAAGAGGCTTCTTAATTACTCTTCAAAATTTAACTGTTTTAATTAAAAAAATAAAATTTTAAAATATTTTATTTGATAAAATGATCAGTTTTTAATTTAGTATTCAAACCTATAACTATGAAAAAAGTTACCATATTTGTGATTTGGTAGAATGAGTGCTGGCATTGGCATTAAGAGACCTGGTTTTAGATTCCTCTCCTGCCATCTAGTAATAATCCCAGTAGATGTAATATTGGGTTGGAATTAGGAAGGCTCATCTTCATGAGTTCAAATCTAGCCTCAGACACTTAGTAGCTGTGTGGTCCTGGGTAAGTCACTTTTTCCTGTTTGTCTCAGTTTCCTGATCTGTAAAAGGAGCTAAAGAAGGAAATGCAAACCACTCCATTATCTTTGTCAAAAACAACAACCACCACCACCAAATGGGTCATGAAGAGTTTGATATAATTAAAAAGACACAACACAATTTTGGGAAACATTCAAACTCTTTGTCTCTCATATTCCTTATCTTTACAATAAGAAGTTGATCTGGATTGGGGTGGGAATGTCTGCCCCACAGACAGTAAAAGCCCACAAAATCATTTATGAAAGCAACCTCTGGAAATTATGAGATGAAAGCTAGGGACAAAAACTTCCCATTGTTGGAGTTTGGTAAGTTGATAATTTTGTATGTTTCACGAACGACGTTATAAATATCCAAATGGCACTTGGCAGAAAAAAAAAAAAAGATTCTCTGTCATTTAGATAACCATTAAAGTAATTTCTCCTCTAAATATTCTCTGTGATGATCATTTTATTTCTGGAAAGGAGTTAAGACTTTTCAGACTTTCTAAGAAAAGGATTCTCATTCTGCCTGGCTCATTACTAATAATCTTAATAATGTTTATATTTATAAACTGCTTTATAAAAATGCTATTTGATTCTTGGTCTTTATGGTTTTTGTGAAGTGTTTACTGTAATAATTTTCATCTTCATTGTTTATTTGTTTTTTTTTTTTTTAGGGGAGAGATGACATGTAAAACATTTCTCCATTGGCACAAACTGGTAATTCCTCTATAACTTTTATCTCTAGTGAAGTGTTTGGTACATTGAGAGATTAATTGGTTTTTTCAACAGTCACACAGCTAGCATAAATCAGAGACAGAAAGTACACTTGGGTCTTAGTTACTTCAAGGTTGTGCACCAGTTATTATGCTGATTCTTCTGTTTAACTCAATTTTACAGATGAGGATACTGATAATTATAAAGGTTAAAACTCACTTTTTCTATTTCACCACCTAGCTTTCTATTTTTAGATGGTTGCTTGTGTTAATTTGAAATTAAATGACTTTCCCAAAGTCACAGGTATATTACATATGAGAGATAGATTTTGAATCCAAGTGGTTTTTTGCTTACATATATGTGTATATTTTGTCAACAGGTTATCACTTCATGAGACTTATGTGAAAACCAGATAGATTTATTATGAGAGAAATGAATATTTATGTGGAATCCAAAGAATTCACAGTTCTTAGAGGTTTCCATATTCATCAAAAGAGGAGGAAAAAGTATGAAAGGGTGTGACATGGGTATGGAAAGGTGCAGTAATCTCTCCCAAAGGGGAAGATTAAAGGGATAGCAAAAGTTGCATTCTTTTTTCTTAGGATTTTCTAAACTATTAAAATAGAAGTGACTCCTTATTAGTTTAAGTTGCATGAACACTTTCCTCAGTCTAGCACAGACTGGCTTATGCATGCTCTGAGTTCAGTTTCTGCAAAATCAGGAAACTCAAAAAGATAAATTCAGGGACCCCTTAATAGCTCTTAACAATATGGATATATGCTCCATTAATGTTCCCCTATAATTTTTGTAGAGATAGGGTGGTAACAGCATTCTCAAAAGTTCTTTCCACAGAGTTCACCTTCTTTCCAGTATCCTTCCAGGCTCCTTCAAATACGGTCATGTGACAGACTGAATTTCTTTTGTCCAACTGATGGAATATTGAGGTGCATAAGCCCTGGACTCCCAAAAAAATATTGATGTTTCAATAATCTCCCTGTACAATTCACCAAATGTTGGAAAGTGAGGATTTTTCCCCAAAATATATTGGAATTTTAGATTGGTATCATGAGGAGTCTCAAAAAACTTTCATAGGTTTATACCATCTTCAAATTAAGAAGCAAAGATTTTATTATTATCTCATTGACTGGTAGACTTAAGTTCCAAAAAGGAGTTTTAGCTATTAACAAGGGGAAAGACAAGAACTAAATTCTCTAGCAGAATTCACCATTAACAAGAGGGAAGTTGCCAGTAGACAAACTAAGTCCTAATAAACTTGCTGTCATAAGGTGGGCATTTTCTAATAAAGCTGCCATTATGATCCTTTGTAAGAGCATTTACCCTAAAAGGAGTTAGCCATTTTGATACTTAGTAAGTTGGCTAAAAGAAGTTAGTGGAAGGTTGCTGGGTCTTATTCACCCCATCACAAGGACCATCCTCATTATGTTGAGAAATATTAACTACTACCTGTAGGGTGATTAATAATTTAGAAATAACAATGCTTAAAGTCTATTTTCTGTAAGAGACAAGCATCTTACCAAGATCCTACTGACTTGTTGATGAATCTAGGAAAGATTTTATTTTATGTTCCTGCAAAAGTGGGTATCTCAGCTAGTAAGCACATCCTTAAAGCACAAAAGTACAGTCATTTATTCTCTGTCTCAAAATATGTCCCTCCCTTCTTTCCCCTATTGACTGGGTACTACAGAGGCTACAGCCTATACAAAGTGCTTAATTCTCCTAACATGAACATTACGTCTCCACCCCTGATCACTATATGACTATGTAGTGATTATATTGGCAGTACCTCTTTACATTTCACTTCCTTTGTTCCACGTGTATCTAACTCCTGGGTTAGGTTTCTTAGGTTTCAGCTTTATTTCTCTGATTTTTAAAAATGTAATTCTGTGGAAATTAAAACCTCATACAATCATCACACTTCTGCATAAATTCTTTCTGATCTACTAGGTACTAGTGCCCTCTCTGCCAAACAACTTTCTACATATTTGTTTTTATTAGCTTCATATTTATGCTCTGTATATCTATATATGTACTTATGTACTCTTTTTCTCTCTTTCTGCATAAATCTCTCTCTCTCTCTCTCTCTCTCTCTCTCTTTCTGTTTCTTTTCTGTCTGTGTCTGTGTCTGTGTTTTTCTCTTTCTCATTTCATTAGAATGTAAGCTCTTTGAGAGTATGTAATGTTTTCTTTCTTTGTTTCTAGTTCCCAGCTCTTAGCATAGTATTTGGAACAAAGCAGGGGTTTAACATATACTAGATGGATTAATTTTTGCAAAGTGATTGCATTAATGATAATTGCTCTGATGAAAGGAGTTCCCAAACAGAAAAAAGAGGGTTTACAAGTATTTGTTAAAATGAATTCTTTGCTTTACATAAAACTAAAAATAAAATTATCCCACCATCAGTTTTCTAAAAATCAAGAATGATTTCCTGAGTGTTTTGGATATGCCATTTTTCTACTATACTAAATGATAAAGAGATAGCAAAGAGACCTATAAACTTAAAAAACCTATAATTGCTTTTATCTTAATTGGATGTTGTCTTGTTGGGCATGAAAAAAAAAACCACTTCATTATTATAATTACTAAGAAAAGCACTTGGACAAATATCCATTAACCCAAAATTTTAGTCTTTGATTTACCACCTAGAGTTAAATATTGCAAGATTAATTTAGTTATTGTTGCAGTAAGCATATTTAGATAGATAGATAAATTGATAGAAGGTAGATAGCTAGACCGATATTCTGACAGACAATATGGGGAAACTATTGAGCTAGAAAGGTCTGTTTTCATATTATGGTTCCAATGCTTATTAGCTTTAGGACCTTAGGAAAATCACTACACATACAATGTGCCAGGAAGGTTGCTATGACTATGAATTACATATGAGTTGCTACTCTGGGATTATGGATGAAATTTCCACTTTGGAAACCTCTAAAATCAATAAAATCACAACTCTTGATGTTCCAAGTATGAATAAATATTCACATGTGTGTGTATGTTTTAAATGAAAGAATAAGAAAATTTGAAAACTATACTGCATCACTCTGCAATATATAAATGCTCAGAATACACTTTACTAGATTATAAATAATATAGTGAATACATCCTATTTGGCATTGGTTGAAAAATAAGGGCAATCATAGAACTTGAGGATGCAACAAATTTTTAAACAAAAATAAAAGAAAGTAGCAGTAGACTCCTTAATGCATTTGAAATACACTTTTAAACATAGATTTTTATATGAGTAAGAGGAAAAAAAAGTAAACAGCTAAATAAAGAAGCTCAAGAATAAAACATGAAAACCTAGAGCAAAAAATGTGATATATCAAAGTAAATAAAGCCAGTTTTTCTTAATTGAAATTGTTTCAGTGTCCAGGGTGCTAGTTTTTCTGCTTTCATAATAATAGTTATTGTATAGATCAACAACTGCTGAGAAGATAAAAGTTAAGAATGTATATGTATTTTTTTCCCTGAGGCAATTGGGGTTAAGCGCCTTGTTCAGGGTCACACAGCTAGGAAGTATTAAGTGACTAAGGTCACATCTGAACTCAGGTCCTCCTGACTTCAGAACTGGTGCTCTCTTCACTGTGCCATCTAGCTGCCCCTATATATGTATTTTTGAAGGCAACATTATTTGCCTTCATATTATTTACACAATCAATTTGGAGAAATATGATTCCATTGTATTTTACAAGAAAACTCCTGATAGGTTCATAAAGACTTGTACATGACTAAAAACAACTGAACAACAAGAACACAATCATTTAAAAAGAATCTTAGATAACTTTCATACAAGTCAAACTTATACCTTGTTAATCAATACTTACTTGTTCGGGGGGGGAGATAATTTTAAGTTTTCACAGATAGTTTTTATATATACTTAAAAATAAACATAAAATCAATTAATTGTTTCTTATAACATACAGCTTTGGTTCTTTTTATATTTATTGATTTCGTGTGTGTTTGTGTGTGTATGAACGTGTGTGTTTATGGTTAATTTCATAGTTCACAATAAAAAGAACACTCATTTTAAAAATTAATTGTAGACATTGTTTGGAACTGATTAAAAAGAGAATATTGGGATTTTGAGGGAGCATGAATAGGAAGATAAAATTGGTGATCAGGAAACTGGGAAGAACAGTGATATTTGACTTAGGTTTAGGAAATATTTTCTTTTTACAAAACAGAGAAAGTAGATGTTCTTTTTTGATTTTCTCCTTATTCACAAATTGCTGATTCCTAAGTACTTAATTTACAATGAACTATGTATTTACTACAAATTTCCCTGGTTTTTAAGAGTCCTGAGGTGAAGCTAGAAGAGGCTGCCACTCTTACTTCATTATAGTGTTTCCAACTTGTTTTCCACATGCTGTTTTATACTTTGATTCAGAGTTTTCTCTCTTGAAATAGGCTCATGTACCAAATGATTGCATTTATTCTGCTTAACTTTTCCTTCTAGTGTACACACAAACACACACATGCTACATATATATGTGTGTGTATACACATACACATAAATATAGATATATATGTATAAAATATAATTTACATATATACACATATATACATCTAAATGTATATTGTGTAGATATATATGCACACACATATAATGCATACATACATATATATGCTTATAGATGGATACACAAAAATATTAATATATGTATATACACATATATACAACACAGCACATATGTACATGCATACATATAAACACAAATACATGTATATGCACATATATAGACATAATGCAGATACAAGAAACATGTACATGTATCCTATACACACATGTGTGGATATATGCATGTGTGTATATA
>JAJPUD010011314.1:33828-55371 GCA_023553655.1 Myrmecobius fasciatus | reverse complement strand
TGTTTTAAGGAAAAGCCCATTTATTCCTATACTCTCCAGTGTTTTTAATAGGAATGGGTTTTGGATGTTATCAAAGGCTTTTTCTGCATCTATGGAGATGATCATATGGTTTTTGTTAATTTGTTTATTAATATAATTGATTATGCTAATAGTTTTCCTAATATTGAACCAGCCCTGTATTCCTGGTATAAATCCTACTTGGTCATGACATAGTATCCTGGGGATAACTTTCTTTTATTTCAATGCTAAAATCTTATTTAAAATTTTTGCATCAATATTCATTAGGGAAATGGGTCTATAGTTTTCTTTCTCAGTTTTCTCCCTACCTGGTTTAGCTATCAACACCATATCTGTGTCATCGAAGGAATTTGGTAGTACACCTTCTTTCCCTATTTTTTCAAATAGTTTATATAGTATTGGGATTAATTGTTCTTTGAATATTTGGTAGAATTCACATGTAAATCCATCTGGCCCTGGAGATTTTTTTCTTAAGGAGTTGATTAATAGCTTGTTCTATTTCTTTTTCTAAAATGGGGCTATTTAAATAATTTATTTCCTCTTCTGTTAACCTGGGCAATCTATATTTTTGTAGATATTGCTCCATTTCATTTAGATTATCAAATTTATTGGCATAAAGTTGGGCAAAGAAACTCCTAATTATTACTTTAATTTCCTCTTCATTGGAGGAAAGTTCACCCTTATCATTTTTGAGACTAACAATTTGATTTTCCTCTTTTTTTTTCTAATCAAATTAACTAAAGACATCTATTTTTTTTGTTTTTTTCATAAAACCAACTCTTAGTTTTATTTATTAATTCAATAGCTTTCTTATTTTCAATTTTATTAATCTCCCCTTTTATTTTCAGAATTTCCAATTTGGTATTTGAGGGTTTTTAATTTGTTTTTTTCTAGCTTTTTTAATTGTAAGCCCAATTCATTGATCTTCTCTTTCTCTGTTTTATGCAAGTAAACATCTAGAGATATAAAATTACCCCTCATAACCACTTTGGCCATATCCCACAAATTTTGCTATGTTGTCTCATTATTGTCATTCTCCTGGATGAAATTATCAATTGTGTCTATAATCTGCTCTTTCACCCATTCATTCTTCAGGATTAGATTATTTAATTTCCAATTAACTTGTGATCTGTTTTCTCCTGGCCTTATATTACATGTGAGTTTTATTGCATCATGATCTGAAAAAGATGCATTTACTATTTCTGCTTTTCTGCGTTTGATTTTGAGGTTTTTATGCCGTAACCCATGATCAATTTTCATATAAGTTCCATGAGCCCCTGAGAAAATAGTATACTCCCTTCTATTGCCATTCAATTTCCTCCAGAGATCTATCATACCTAAATTTTCTAACATTTTGTTTACCTCCCTAACTTCTTTCTTATTTATTTTGTGGTTTGATTTATCTAATTCTGAGAGAGCAAGGTTGAGATCCCCCAATAGTATAGTTTTACTGTCTATTTCTCCTTGCATCTGTTAGTTTCTCCTCTAGGAATTCGGATGCTATACCACTTGGTCTATATATGTTTACTATTGATACTGCTTCATTATCTATGGTACCCTTTAGTAAAATATAGTTTCCTTATTTATCTCTTTTAATTAGATCTATTTTTGCTTTTACTTGATCCGAGATAAGGATTGATACCCCTGCCTTTCTTTGTTCACCTGAGGCATAGAAGATTCTGCTCCAGCCCTTTACCTTCACTCTGTATGTATGTCTATGTTTTCGATGTGTTTCTTGTAAACAACATATTGTAAGATTCTGGCTTTTAATCCAGTCTGCTACCCACTTCTGTTTTATGGGAGATTCTATCCCATTCACATTCACAATAAAAATAACTATATCTATATTTCCTGCCATCTTATTTACCCAGAGTTATGATTTTCTCTTCCCTTTCCCCTTTCTTCCTTCCCCCCTTCCCAGTACTTTGGACCTTCTATTTCTAATCAGTCCAGATTCCCTCAGTCTTCCCAAACTCAGATCCCCAATTCTCCCCATTGTCCAGGAAGTAAAAAATTCCTATGGTTGTGACTGATACTAGTTTTGAACCCATCTATTCCCAGGTATTCTCAGCTGCTGTTTCTGTGGAGGTAGCCTGGAGGTGTTTACTATTCACATAAGTTAAACTTCTTATTGTAGAGTCTTTCTTCCATCTTCTCAGATCATTGGAGGGGGCTCCTATTCTGGTCTTTATTTGACCTGTAATCCAGTTTTGTTTTGTTTGTGGCAGAAGTCTAAAAAGCACAGAATTTTCTGACTTGCTCCACCATCTGCCCAGAATACTCCCTCTAAATAATATTTTTGAATTATGTAATGTATAATTACATAATAGTGAAAACAGATGGTCAAGTATTCAACTGGAGTATAATACCTGACAAATAATGGCAAATAATTTGCAACTACTCTAGAAAAGTCACTAACATTGGCTCAATGATCAAAATGTTACCATATATCCTGAGGTCAATGACATATGGAGAAGTTTCTCTATTCCAAAGTATGCATATGAGTAAGTTTAGAATAAGTAAAAAGAAGAAAAAGAGTGGATTGTCTACTTTGAATAAAATAGCTGAAAGAAAAACAATATATTCATGTAATGAAGTAGTAATATACCATAAAAATATAGATATTGAAAATAAAAAACATTATATATATATACATATAAAATTTTCCAAATTGATGTTTGCATGTGCGTACATGGACACACAGATACATGCAGAGAAGATGGATAGAAAGATAGATAGAAAAATAAATAGACAGAAAGATGAATATGAATATGTGAATATATGGATATATGTGCATATACACAACAAATAAAATCGCTATTCAAAATAAATCAAGATTGACAATCAAATTAAATATGAATGAAATGAATAATCTATATTACAGACAAATAAAATGAATTTTATGTTCCTCTTTTAGAGTGAGAAGCAGGGGACAATGGGTATAAAATAAGCCATAAATTGTCAGATATGTGAATGTTTTGTTTCACTAAGTCACGACTTTGTTCCAGGAAAGGGTTTTATTGTGGTGTGGGTTCATATCAGTTTATGAAAGAAAAAAGTATCCAGACTGTTTAAAAAATATCAAAGAAGTAATCGATGTATTATAAATATTGTTGCAGTGCTTCTGACCTAAGGAGAACAAAAAATAGAGAATACCAGTTAAAACTGAAATTATTTTATGGTTTGTTATTCTAGAAAAATCTGTAAGTTTCCAATGCATTTTCCTTTTCAAATTAAAGACATGAAACACAAAGATGTATGCAATAAGTTAGATAAATAATAATAAGATGCATTTAATTGAGATAATTATAGAAGATGAAAAGAGATAGTATAACTAACTATGTGACTGTCAAGTTACATAATCTCTCTGAGATACATATATGCATACATACATATACAAATAAATAGAAATATATAGATATAGATATACGTTTTTGGTTATTTAATAATAAAAATGAGGAATTTTGGATAAATTTGGATAAAACCCCTAAGTCTAATATTTTGTGTATATGAGAAACATGAAGAATATAGGGTAGAAGTGGGGATAGAATGGGAACAGAAATAAAAATACATGAGGTGTTCAAGACATAGAGGAAGAGAAAAAATAAGATAAAGTTTAAAAAATAAAAGGAGGATGTCAGATATCAAGGGATTCAGAGAAATCAAGACAACTGTAGAGAAATGTTTAATAAGTAATAGGTTTTTAGGAGAGTTCTGGTTAAGACAAAATGTAGATAACACCTTATTGTTAACTTTAGCTATTGGTCCAAAAAAAAAAAATAAAAATAAAAAAGTATGTCCCAGTGAAATTGCAATCAATTAAGGAATTTTTTTCCTGAGGCAATTGGGGTTAAATGACTTGCCCAGAGTCACACAGATAAGCACTATTAAGTATCTGAGGCTAAATTTGAACTCAGGTCTTCCTGACTTTAGGACAGGTGCTCAAATACAACATTTTCATAGAGGAAGTATCTCCTGAATGGTGAAAATAAAGTAGCTCATATAAAAATAAAATTATTTTGTTAAACATATCTATGATAAATAAAATAATATTACTATTGTGGTCCAAATACTTAATTCAGTCTACAAATTTTCTTTCCATCCATACTCTGCAGGACAGAGATCAAGAAGTGGGAATCTAAAGAAATATTGAATAGATTTTGAAGCATCTTATAAAACTCTTCTAACAAATGTAACTAATTTTGATTTTTAAAATTTCAACAGAAAAAAGCATGTACCAGATATTAAATAGAGTGATGTTCTTGGTTTCAATAGTTAGTATGAGGTACAGTCATAATTGCTTTATTAATTCCCATGAAAATTCCTTACATTCATAAAAACAAAGGACTAAAAGAACATATAATGATTTGACTAATTTATAATGAAATTGTGCTGAATGAGATTAACCTGTAATGTCTGTTGAATGAATTGATGCCTTACTTATCAGATTCTCCAAATATGAATAATTGAACTTAGTCAAATAAAAGAGTCATTTTTGTATTTAAATTTGAGCTTTTCTCTATTTTTATCATTTTCCCATTTTTATCATTTGCTAGTAATACATTATGATGGTTCAAATAAACATTTAAATATTGATTTTAAAATTATTCTGTTACTAGAATTGCCTCTTTAATAAAGAAGCAACATTTTCATTTTTCTTTTGATACAGAGGTTGTAAATTTTCTAAGGCAAAACTCAGGGAAGCTGTCATGGGAAGTTTTGATTTCTCTTTAAGAGAAGGGAAGAAGAAGAAATGAAATCCTTTAGTAAGTATGCCAGAAGCAGAAAATAGATTCTTTAGAAAGGACTTTATTCATGCCAATTATAAGAATATGGAGCATGATAGAGGTGGGATTAAAGTATAGTTTTAACAACTTTGTCAGAAAATGATCAGGTAAGAAATGAAATTAATGTGTCAAAATTTTGGTATTTATACAACTGTATAAGGTAAAGTTAGGGAGAGTAGGTTTGTTTATGTGTTAATAAGAAAATATATAAATACTTGAATATATCTATATCTATATCTGCAAATAAATATTGAGGGAGAGGGGTTATTCAATGGATAGAATTCCAGACCAAAAAATCCTGAAAATCAGGGGGAAAAATCATTTTTTTAGTTCAAATCTGTTTTAGACACTTATTAGCTGTGTGACTATTTAACCCTGTTTGCCTCAGTTCCTCATCTGTAACATTAGCTTGAGAAGGAACTGAAATGGCACTCTAATACAATTGCCAAAAAAAAAAAAAAAAACAAATGAGGTCCCACAATGTCCAACACCCCTGAATAACAACAACAACAGCATATATGTGTATATATATGTTGGTTTTCCCTCTCTGTTTTCATTTCACATTTGATTTTTTTTTTGGTGCATTCTCTTCAGAAATGTAAATAACCTGATATCTAATTTTAGACCTCAAGGATGACCTCCAAAATGATGAATATATTCCACATGAAAGCATTATGAAATTATAAACTAAAATTCCATAGGAGAGAAGGAAAATAATACTTTATGGTCAGTGTCATTACTGTATGGAATGACCAAAGGGTTGAGACTATACAAGAATTAATGATATTTCCCTAATGGAAGTAAGTGCAAAGAGACCTTGAAGACAAATGGATATTTTGGGAAAACAGTCAGTAAAAAGCAAAGCACTGTAACTTCCTAGAATGTAAATAGGCAGAGTGGATGGAGCAGCTGATAGGAATTCTTCTGGGGAAGGAAGGATATCACAGAAATTTGCAGGGTAATGAGTTATTGTAGATAGTTTGGAGCTGCAAATAGAATGGCAAATAAGGTTGGAGAGACATACTGTTCCTATCTAAACATTAGTACTTCCTGGATATCAGGTAATTTTGAAAATATGGGTAATTCAAGTGTTCTGTCACTCTGATATCATAAAAAGTTGAATTTCTGTTGAACCATGTAGTATTTTTAAAAATGTTTGTGTAAAGTTGCAGAGTAATCTTGAAAAAAATAGTTTATTTAGGCAGTCACTAAGAAACTCAAGAATAACTTTCTTCAGATTTTATTTCCTGTTCCTGCAAACATGTTTAATAGAAATATCTCATTTAAAGATGAGAGAAATATCTTATCTCCCAGATCTTTCTTTACATTCTTTTTACTTTGTTTGCCATCCCATTTTTAAAATTTCTCTCTAAATATGTAAAAAGATGTAGATAGGAGTGGAAGACTGATTCTAATGACTTTATCAAAAATAAGAATGAATAAAGTGTAGGTACAAAGGAAGAATATTTTTCTATAAATAGAAAATCCTGATTCCAACCTCATCCTGAAAGTATTCAACTTCCTCATCATCTATTTTCCATCCTATAAATGAGATACCTTTGAAGTAAAAGGGATCACTGCAGGGAGGCAGTGAAGCCACATGAGAGTATTTTCAAATTCTACGTCATACCCTAGTACTATTTGAATGTATGCAATTCATAAAAATCATACTAAGTCTTTCCTTGTAGCATATATTTTAACACCTCACAGAATTGTAACATGCATGATAAGCTGTTGTTCTAAATCATTTGCCATTTTTATAATTATTTTAATATTTCATAATTATACCTTTAAAATTACATACATATATTTTCAGAAAAAGATTAATTTATTTCACATAAAATTCTTCTATTTTATTTACTATATCCCAATAAAACAGAGAAAATGTAATTAAAAATACAGTATTTGGAACCACAAAAAGCAGGCTCCCAGATCCAACTCTATGTTTTTAATCATATAAATTTGGAGGAAAAAAAAACCCTCTGTAAGACTCAGTTTCTTCTTCTGAAATAAAGATCAAAATTCCTATCCCACCTATCTTTTAAAAAATTGATGCATGAATAGATGAGAAATTTTGTGAAAACATTTTTACAACTATCCATGTAACTTGGTGCTAGTCATTTTACTGTTTTTAGCTGCTGTTTCCTCATTTCTAAAATGAGGGGATTGGACTACATAACCTCTGAGGGTCCTTTGCAATCATTTAGTATGATGTGCCATAGTCCTTTTGTTGATTTATGACTCAATCAAAGAGCCACCTATTCCAGGGGGCCTCCCCGACCCTTCCCCATCTCTCTTGCTAATGCCATTACTTTAAGATTAACTTCCCTCTACTCTATAATTATCCTATATGGCCTGAATTATTTATATTATCTCTTTCAAGAGAATATAAGAACCTTGAGAATAGAGAGGCATCTTTTTGTTTTGTTTTGCTTTGCTTAGCTTTGCTTTTCCTTATATCCTGAATACTTAGCATAGTGCCTGGCAATACAAAGCACTTAATAAATGTTTGCCATTCATTGAGCTCTAATTGACTCCTTATCACATCAGCCAGAGAAGTTGCTGTAAATATTTTACAATCCTCTTGCATCCTTCAACCTTAACCTCAGAACACAAAAGTCTTCTCTCTCTTTGACACATTAAGACCATCAAACTTACCCTCCCACAATATTCTTCTTCTCTGTTTTAAGGTGATTATATGCTTACACTTCTCTTACTGAAGAAGTATCTCAGCAACTTCACATATTCTTTTCCTTCCTTTAATTGTAAATATTAAACTACCATTTCTGCCCTTGATCAGCTTATCTTTACTTATGTGCACATCAATTATTTATCAAAACATTTGCCTTAAAGATCTCTAATAGAAATGTTTTGTTAGATTAATTCTGTTCACTGGATACACATGAAAGCTACGGAAATAAAGACTTGAAAAACATAAAAATTTTTTTTAAAAAGAGGAAAAAAATTCTAGTGATAACTATTTTGCTAATTCAGACCTTTTCCTCATTATTCAAAAATGGTAAAGTTTTATTAGATTTATAATTCCAGCAGAATGATCATGTAGTTTAGATAGCTATACCCTTAATCAGGACAGCAAAGTACCAATAAATCTATGCAGCCAATCATCTAGTTTTTGTCTTTACTTCCCAGGAAAATGCTATCAATAAGAAACTTGCTGAACTTCTCAAGTTTGCAGCACTATATGACCCAGGAACCTCTGCAGTCACAGTTTTGGGGATCTTCTCTGGTCCTAAATCACAACTGTCCACACACTTCAACTGAGCAATTGGTATATTTGTTTATTTTAATGGATATACACCATAAAAGCTAAGTATCCTCTTCTGTTTCTCTTCCTGATTATTAATTTAAAAAAAAGCTAAAGATACTGAATTCAAAATTATATCACAAGGAGATGAAGTTATCTTCATTTTATTCATTGTTCAATAGCTTTTCACATAATCCATATGTATATACATATAATCTAAACTTTTTTTTACAAGTATTTAACTTTTTCCTCAATGAAAGCTTTTTAAAACAAGCAACTAATAATTACCAGTTATAGGATTCAGTTTAGATTTATGAAGAGGGCAAGCTAGCAGATATTCTTAAATAAGAAAGAGCTTTTCTTTCTAATTTTTACATCATTTGATGGAGGTGATGCAGAGTTTATTTGGGTTAGAAAACATATTTAAGTTACTCTTGCTCACAATTAATGAGACCTCTCATATAATATATTTTCTTTTTAACTCTGAAACTGTATATGCATACCGAATTCTCACCTTGGAAATCCCTTTCACTAATGTAGATAGGCAATTGAACTGCAAAATCTTTGCCTGGGGGGGTGCCTAGAGATTAAGGGACTTCATGTTAACACAGCCATTATGTGTCAAAGATAAAACTCAAATCCGGGTGTTCCATGTTCCAAAGACAACTCTGTTTCCACTGTGCTATGCTAAAACTCAGATTATATAAAGTAATATAATGTAAGGGCCTAATAACATTTTAGAGGTCATTTTCTATAACATCATAATTTTTCAAATAAAGCGATTAAGGCCCAGGGAATTTAAACGACTTTTACACAGTGACAGCTGGAGCTTGACATTTCTAATTTTAAGAGGAGTTTCGTTACTGGTGGGGGCAAAAAGTAAAAACAACACTGGATTTGCAGTAAAGTGACCTAAACTTCCAGGAATAAGGAGTCAGCATTCCTACTATTCCTCTCCTGATCAGATCATATCTAGATTATTGTGTTCAGGTCTAGGAACTACATTTTAGGAATGGCATTAACAAGCTGGAAAGCAGCAATCAAAATGGCATTGAGTCCAAGTAAAGGGAGGATCAGTTGAAAAATCTAAGGTTGTTTAACTTAGGGAAGATAAGACATGATATCTTCCCTAGGAATATAACTGTCTTCAAGTACTTGAAAAGGTATTATGTATTTTTAAAAAAGAATTAGACATATTCTCTTTTTTCTGAAAGAGCAGCTAGGTAGCACAGTGGATAGAATGTCAAGTCTAAAGTCAGGGAGACGGATCTTCTTAAGATTTCTTTCAATTTGAACTCAAGACTATTGCTGATTACATAACTTTGGGCAACTAATTTAATGTTGTTTGTCTCAGTTTTTTAATCTGTAAAATAAGCTGGAAAAGGTCTGAAAGGACCAAAGTAAAAGTAATGATGAAAAGTGAAAGAAAAAACAAAAATTAATTAGAATTTACATGGAAGAACTTCCCAGCCATTAGAGTTATAAGACAAGAGAATGGGTGCCTAGGAACATGGTAAAACTCATTGTGAAAACATTTTTACAATTATCCATGTAACTTGGTGCTAGTCATTTTACTGTTTTTAGCTGCTGTTTCCTCATTTCTAAAATGCTAATTCAGACCTTTTCCTCCTTATTCAAAAATGGTAAAGTTTTATTAGATTTATAATTCCAGCAGAATGATCATGTAGTTTAGATAGCTCATTGGAGGTCATTTTTAAGCAAATGTTGCAACTCCCTTGGATGAGTTTTGTTTTTCAGGTCAAATATATTTTAAACTAGATGACCATTGAGGGTCCTTAAGTTTCTGACATTTTATGAAAGAAGAATATGATATGGCCCCCGTCTCCATTCTATGGCTTACTTGATGAATGATCTTGGATAAGGTTTTTTTTTTTTTTTTAAACTTCCTAGTGTCTCTTTCATTATTTGAAAATTAGCGTAATAATATTTATATTTTTTTTGTTTCAGTGGGATATTGAGATAAATAATTTGTGTGAATGATAAAAACATACATGAAGGCTTTATGAATATATAATATAGAAAACTCTCAGTATCAAGATTTCCACCAGTCATAACTTCAGCCCCTCCATATGTCCAGGAGAGGAGTCCTAGGTGTTTGCCTTGAACAAATAAAGGTCAAATGAATTATTTGCCAAAAGTTACGCAGCTAATAAGTTTCAAGGACAAAATTTAACCCAGTCTTTGTTATTGCAAACCCAAAATTCTACCTATTCTGTCAAACTACCTTAACAATACTTTTGAAATGCAAATTAGTAAAAAGTATAATAATGTTAATAACTACCACAGAGTCCAACCCAACGATCTGAGTTCTTTTAATTTTTGCTTGTAGTAAGGGCATTGTGGTTTAAATACACTAAGATGCTATACGTGTTAAATAATTCAAATAACCTCAATGGATATGCTTCATCATTTTGCATTACAGGCTATTCCTAGAATTGTTTTAAATAAGCAAGCAGGAAGTACATATGCTCTAAACTCAATCACCTTTGCCTTAAATTCTAAAATGAGAATTCATTAAAAATCCGAATTTCACATTAGCCTCATTGTCACAAATGCCTGATTATAAAATCATTTTCAATCAGTAAGTATTCTAACTTCTGACATACTATTAGAATGGGAACTGATGGAATAAGAAGAGACACTCTATTGTGATACCTTTATGAAGATAATTCCTTTTGGGAGGACAGAAAAGTGAGTGTGAAGAGTAGGGAAATGAAGAATTAAATGGCTTTGAAATTAAACAAACAAGAGACCATGGAAAATACTAATCTTTACCACTCTAAACAGATATGTTTCACAGGGAGAACATTTGACTGTCACCTTTTATAAGGCTCTCCATTACGTAATTCAAAAAAGCATGCAGAGTACTGCTTAAAATCTTTTTTGCCACAGTCCTAGCTGCAGGCTTCAATTCAGTCAATAGAAACTGGATCTGGCAATCTCCTATTTTTCTTTCAATAACGTCATAATCATGGCTTCAATGGAATAAAATGATAGGTTTCTCAGCCCCTAGCCTCTCAAGACCAGATATGCTCAAAGTTGCTTCCTATTTGATGTGTATCTTAACAACAAAACCAAAAGGCTCTTCTTACCTAAAACATTTTTTTATCTTTCCTTTTCCATCAATTGACAAACATATAATGTGGCAGAAACTTTGTTCTTTTTTCTACTTTTCTTATTTTTACTACAAAAGTACATATTCATGGACTAAAACAAACATTTCAATAACATAGTACAAGAAACAAGATGATTGTCCATGAAACCACAAGTCTCCTATGTATATCTTGTTATTCCTTTCAAATATATAATGAGGATTATTAAATTTCTTTTTTTTCTCCTTTTTTTCCACATTCCCTCTTACCCCCTAGAGAGAGTTACCATTACACAAATACAATATGTGTGTGTTAAATTATTCTTGTTAATTTAGGTATTTGGAATAGTCAAAATAACTTATTCCTTCAAAGTTGCATTACTGCTGTTACTATGTACAATGTTCTATTGGTTCTGCTCATTTTGTTCTTATTATTTCATGCCATTCTATGCTTTTCTAAGATCATTGGGCTCATCAATTCTTATAGCACAGTAATATGCCATCACAATAACACACAACTTGCTTAACCTTTCTCAGGTTGATGGTCATCACTGCAATTTCTAGTTCTTTGTCATCACAAAGAAATCTGCTACAAACATTTTATAACATATAGGTAAAAAAATAAAAATAAATAGATAAATAAAATATATGTTATTTATTTTTTTTCCTAATAATCTTTGGGAATTGAACTGGCTGGTTAAAAAGGTAATTTAAGAATTCTTTGGGCAAAAGTCCAGATTGCTCTCCAAAATGGTTAGATCAGTACACATTTCCATCAACAATGAATTAGCGTCCCAATTTTTCCACATCTCCTCCATTTATTGCTTTTCCCTTAAATCATTTTAGCCAACCTTGCAGGAATAAAAGGATATCTCAAGGTTGTTTTAATATGCTTTTCTTTAATCAATGATGATTTAGAGCAGTTTTATATGTCTATAAATTGTTTTGATTTCTTCCTTGGAGAACTGGCTATTTATGTCCTTGGACCATTTATCATTTGAGGAATGACTTGTATTCTTATAGATTTGACTTTTATCTAACAAACTCTCTATAAAAATTTTCCCCAATTCTCTGCTTTCCTTCTGATCCTGATTGCATTTGTTTATCTACACAAAGCATTTTAATGTAATCAGAATTATTTTATACCTATTTTTGCTTTATATTTGTTTATTTATAATTTATTCAATGATTTTGTGTTTTGTTCTGAATGAAGACAAAGGCCAAACATTTCCTATACTCAAGGAGATTATACAAATAGGAAAAATGACAGAGGGATAGAGAAAGAGAAATAAAAAAGAGAGAGATCAAAGATGTATATATATATATGTGTGTGTGTGTGTGTGTATGTGAGTGTTATGTATATGTATAAAGATATATAGTTCTTTGGTCATTTTCAGTCATATCTAACTCTACATGACCCTTTTTAAAGCTTTTCCTAGTAAAGATATAGGAGTGGTTTGACATTTCTTTCTTCAGCTCCTTTTTACAGATGGTAAAACTGTAGAAAATGGAGTTGAATCCCACACATAGTAATTAAGTGTCTGAGGCTGAATAGAAACCCAGGTCTTTCTGTCTCCAGGTCTGGAACTTCATCAGTTGTATCACCTAACTGCCCTGTACTCATATAGATTGATACATAGCTGGACACATATGCTATTTCCCTTGGTATGCATGTGTGTGTATATATTCACACATATATTTTACATATATATGAGTCTGTGTGCATATATACATGCATTCTTTTATATATATATACGTATACACACACACACACACACACATATATAGACACTAGCAACGGGGAAATTTGGCAAGAACAAATTGAGAAAGTGATTCTTGAGCTGTGTTGTAAAGGAAACTTGTCTGTAAAGAAATATATATGAATAGGGTTTCAATTTCAGGCAGACAGCTACTATATTACAATATAGAGTAGTCCTTGCCTTGGAAATGGACTTAAGTTTCTCAAGATTCTTGGAGTTGTAACATTTTATTTTATAAGTACAAAGGAAAATAACAAGAAATCAGGCATCCTCCTATAGTGTGAGTTTTAAGAATCTCTTGAAGGAAGGGAAAGAATAAATACACAAGAGAGACAGAACATGGCAGGGCTTTCCAGATCCATTGAATAGATCATGGCCACAGTCCTGGTCACATCACCTGCTCCTATAAATATGGAAAAATATTTTTTTTACTCTTTTTTATTTGCATAACATATGTGTGGGTAATTCTTCAACAATAACCCTTACATAGCTTTCTGTTACAAATTTTTCCCCCCCAACTCCCTACCCCTCCCCTAGATGGCAGGATATCCACTACATGTTAATTATGTTAAAATATTGGCAAATCGAATATATGTATACATATTTCCAAACTTATCATTGTGGTGCAAGAAAAATCTTATCTACACAAAAAATATATCAGATAAAGGAAACACAATGTAAGCAAACATCAATCAAGGAGTATGAGAATGTTATGTTGTGGTCCACATTTCACATCCCTCTCTCTGGGTGTATATGGCTTTCTTCAGTGAACAATTGGAGGTGATTTGAAACATTTCATTGTTGAAGAGAGCCATGTACATCAGAATTGATTGTCACATGGTACTGTTGTTGCCGTGTATAATGATCTCCTGGTTCTGCTCATTTCACTCAGCATCAGTTCATGTAAGTCTCTCCAAGCCTCTCTGAAATCATCTTGCTGGTCATTTCTTACAGAACAATCATATTCCATTATTGTTCTATAAGAAACGACCAACAGGAGGATTTCAGAGAGGCCTGGAGGGACTTGCATGAACTGATGCTGAGTGAAATCAGCAGAACCAGGAGAACATTATACACAGCAACAAGACTATACAGTGATCAATTTTGATGGACATGGTTCTCTTCAACAATGATGTGATTCAAACCAGTTGTTCAGCGATGAAGATAGTCATACACATCCAGAGAGAGGCCTGTGGGAACTGAGAGTGAACCACAACGCAGCATTTTAATGCTTTCTGTGAATATTTCCATGCATTTTGTTTTCCTTCTTAGGTTGTTTTTTTCTTCTTCTCTTTCTAGATCTGATGTTTCTTGTGCAGTAAGATAACTGTATAGATATGTATACATGTACTGTATTTGTCATATAATTTATCCTATTTAGCATGTATTAGATTACCTGTCATCTAGGGGTGGAGGGTGGGGGGAAGGAGGGGAAAAGCTTGGGAAAAAAAAGTTTTTGCAAAGGTCAATGTTGAAAAATCACTCATATGTTTTGTAAATAAAAAGCTTTATATATTAAAAAAAAAGAGAATTCACAGGAGTGTTGAGAGTTCCTGGACCAAAAATAGAATGTGTGGCCCTGGTATTGCTACTATAGTTGGTAGGATGGAACTTGCCTCATTAACAATGTCAATTTTTTGTGTGTGGGGGGGGAGGGTTCCTCTTAATTTAGGTTAGTTTATCTAATAGTTACCTGGATGACTATATTTGTCCCTGGAATGGAAAGTAGGACTCATCAGAAATAAGGAAAGTGTCTTAATTATTATGGGCTATTGTCATTCTTTGGTACTTCTTTGTATTCTTTCTGTAGGGTGAAATAAAAACTGTCCTGAATCTGGTAAAAAAAAAAAAAAGAACAACAATATTCCATAATATTCATATACCATAATTTATTCAGCCATTCTCCAATTGAAGGGCATCTATTCAATTTCCAGTTTCTAGCCACTACAAAAAGGACTGCCACAAACATTCTTGCACATGTGGGGCCCTTTCCTTCCTTTATGATTTCTTTGGGATATAAGCCCAATAGAAATGCTGCTGGGTCAAAGGGTATGCAGTTTGATGACTTTTTGAGCGTAGCTCCAAATTGCTCTCCAGAATGGCTATATCCGTTCACAGCTCCACCAACAATGCATCAGTGTCCCAGCCCTCCCACATCCCCTCCAACATTCATCATTAACTTTTCCTGTCATTTTAGCCAATATGACAGGTGTGAAGTGGTACCTCAGGATTGTCTTGATTTGCATTTCTCTGATCAATAGTGATTTGGAGCACCTAAAAGGTAATTTATTTATTTATTTTTGCTGAGGCAATTAGGGTTAAGTGACTTGCCCAAGGTCACACAGCTAGGACACATAAGTGTCTGAGTTCAGATTTGAACTCAGGTCTTTCTGACTTCAGGGCTGGTGCTCTATCCACTGTGCTACCTAGCTGCCCCCGGAAAAATAAAATTTAAGATGTAAATTTTGTTATAAAATTCCCCGTTTTTTCCCTTTTAATTCTTCCAGCATTCACTCTAGAGTCCAACATGCTGAATAATAACATCAAAGCAAAATGTAAGAATTAGTGTTCCTTACATTTTTCCCCAATATTACATAAAAAAATAACAAAACAAAAATATATACGAAGAAAAATAAATGTATATATACATATATATACATACATATATATATCCACATGTAGACACCCAATATATATATACTATTTTATATACTTTATTTTACTATTTTATATACTATTTTATATCTCTATACTATTTTATATACATATGTGTATATATGTAGCATTCCAAAAGTATTACTGTAATTTAATATAAATATTATATGTTATACATTTTATTTTAATTACATATTTCATAATTTTTCAATAGATTAATAGATATTACAAAATCATTATCAGGGCAATGGCTTTAGATAGTAGGGTAGAGATTGGTATAGGTGTCCCTTGAGATAAACTTTGAAGAATACTGGAAATTCTCTAAGATTAGACATAGAAAAAGAGGACATCCCAGAAACAGAGAAATTTATGCAAAGACACAAAAAATAAACATAGCTTATCATGTATGAAAAACAGAAATTTGCTTATTTATGTTAGAACCAGATTGCCTGAAGAAGTTACAGTAAGCCTGGAAAAATTATATGGAACCAGACAGGAAAATAGGGTAAATGGCAAATGTAGAAGTCAGCATTTTATCTTCAGGCAAGAAGACACCATGTTTTCCAAAGGAAAGTGACATCCACAAATCTGTGTTTTCAGAATATTAATTTTGTAGCTATTTAAAGCATGAATTACAGAGGAGAGATACTGGAAACCTGGAAATCAATTAGAAGGCTGATACTAAATAGTTAAGGCAAAACATAATAGGCATATAACTAAGGAGAAGGGAACTGAATGAGATATGTTAAAGCAACAGACTAGGTAAGATTTCCATGATGAAGTCATAGTCTTTCACTGTAATCACCGCTTCTATTTGTCACTGTTTATATGGGCCCTTAATCATTTTTGTGTATAATGTGGAACATTTTAGCAATTTGTTAAAATCTATTAATCTATTCCCAGAAAATATATATATTTTTAAATAGTATACCATACAAATACTATAAAATACAAGGGATTACAAAAGAAAACAAACTAAAATACAGCTATGGCAATATTTTTTTTTAAATTAATGATCTTTAGATTAAGAATTGTTTTATTGTATCCTGGAATTTGCCCAGGAATCAAGTCAGGTTCAGCTTTATGTTGCTTTTAAACTCTCTTGTCTTCTTTGGGCCTAGAGCAACTCTTTCATTCTCTGAAATCTGTCATAGGGTCACTATTAGTGGCTGAGGAACAAAGTCTCCCAGGTCTTTCAGTGCTATCATATTTAGTTCAATCAGGGTTTGTTACTTGAACCTACTGAGGGTAATTAAGTTCTTTATCCCTCTGATTTTACTTAAAATTTTACTCCCTGTTAACCATGTCTGCTTTGTCCTTTCCTGTCTAGAGAAGGGAAGGAGGTACTTGGAGGCCCCTGAATTTTGACTAGGGATTTTTAGCTTGGTAATCAATTGAGCTTTAAACTTTCTTTCCAACATTTTGTATATCACTCTATCTTCCTCACTCTGCACAATATCCAAAGTGAATTTACTGTTCTTTACAAATGATACTCCATCTTTTTTCTCTATGCTTTTCTACTGGCCACTGCACATGCCTGGAAGGCATTCCCTCCTCTTTGTTTTCCTTTAAAAATCAGTCCAAATGCTCATTCTCCATGGAACCTCACTGGTCCTCTTAAGAGCTAGTATTTTCCTTCAAAAAAACCTGTATTTTTTTTAATATCAATCAAAAAGTACTAATTAAGAACCTACCACGTATTAGGCAATGGAACCTGACTTTAAATAGGATATTTGATTAGGGGAGAAAAGATATGTGTGTAATTATATATATACGAATAAAAAGTAGTTAGGGAGTGAGGACATTACCATTTGGGTGATCAAGAAAGGCACAGTAGAAAAGATGATGTTTAAACTATATTTTAAAGAAGGAAGGAGAGTCAATTAGGCAGATGGCCATTCTGCCATCTTGTTGTAGGTTGGGAGGACCACCAGGACAAAGTAATAGAGATAAGAGATGGAGGACTACTATAGGTGAGCATAAGAAATAAATCAATTAAAGTGGACTGAATATTAAAGGAGAGGGAACTATGTATAATGTGACTGAAAGTGACTGAAAAGATAGTTTAGGACCAGGTTGGAAAGAAACAGAAGTCAAAGAGATGAGGTTATATTTTATCCTATAGTTAATAGAGGCACTGAAGTGTATTGAGCAAGGAAATAACACAGTCAGATCTCTACATAATGAAAATAACTTTGGCAGATAAGTCAAACATGTTGGAGAGAGGAGAGAATTGCATTAGGAAGAACAATGAAGATGGAAGATGATGAGGATCTAAACTAAGGTTAAGACTGTATGAGTGTAGAAAAAAATTGGAAAATGATTAGACACCCATCAATTGGGAAATGGCTGAACAAGTTGTGTTATGTGAAGGTAATGTAATATTATTGTTATATAAAAAATGCCTGATTTTAGAAAAGCCTGGACAGATTTACATGTACTGATGCTGAGCGAAACAAACAGAACCAGGAATACATTGTACATAGTAGCAACAAGAATGTGCAGTAATCAGCTATGAAAGACTTGGTTCTTCTCAGTGGTTCAGTGATCCAAAGCAATTCCAATAGACTTTGGACAGAAAATGCCATTTGCAGTCAGAAAAAGAACTAAAACTGAATGTAAATCAACATGCTTATGTTCATTTCTTTTTTCTGTTTTTTTTAAATCATTTCCATGACTTTTCTTTTTTGCTCTGATTTTTCTCAGTTAACATTATTCATAAAGTAATGTGTGTTAAAAAAAAGAAACAAAGAAATTAGAAAAAGAAAAGAATGTAAGGTCCTTTTGGCAGAGACTGACTTTTATAATCAAAGGTGGTGATCTGAGATTTGAAAAGAATCTTTTGTTCTTTGCCTTAGTCCTCTCCTCTGTTACCTTCTAGGGCAGGAACAGGCTATGTGACGAGAGTTGGAGATTCATGTTGTGTAACTTCTATAACATCCAATTAATGGAGGATCAGGGGAGGAACTAGTGTTTCAGGATAGGAAATAAAATCCTACCTTTAGAATTAAAAAAAAAATTGACCGTAGAAGTGATAAGAAGGGCTGAGATATGAAAGATATTTTGAAGGCAGAAACAGAAAACTTTAGCAATTGATATGTTACATGAAGGAGAGTGAAAAGTTAACAATAACATCAAGGTTATAAACAGTGAAAAGTGTAAAAATGGTGGTTATTTGGATATGTGAGTTTAAGTTGACTTGGGACAAACAGCTTGATTCTAGGTATCCTGGCACTTGATATATAAATCCATGAATAATCTGCATTTATAAATGTTGAATAAACCCTTAGCAGCTGATAAAGTTACCAAAAATAATGCCAAGGAAAGGTGCTATGATAGAGTCTTGAAGAATAGCCAGAATTAGGGATTTTCATATGGATGATGAACCAAGAAAAGGGGCTAAAAAGGAGTAATCAAATAGGTAGGAAAAACGACCAAGGGAAAGCAATTCTATAAAAGTGAGAGGGTAGTCACCAGTGTCAAATAAAGCAGAAAGTTGAAGAAAGAAAGGTGAGTATTTAAAAATATATCAGATTTGGGAATTGAAAGACTGGTCAGAATATTTAGTATCACTATGTATAAACATATATATATATATACATATGCGTTTGTATATGTTGTTTGGTTGTTTGATAATTGCTTGATTGTTGTCCTTCATTCTCAAAGAGGATTAAAATGACATTGTTATGTTAGATTGGATTTACAATGTGTCCAACTATGGCTGATCAGACCTATACAAGCTTAAAGTGCTCTGCCAAAGGCCAGACACAAATGGTCCATATGAATATTTAGGGTAGCTTCTCTAATTTTGCTCATCTCACTTATTTCTGGGCTAATCTATATGAGTATGTGTGTGTGCACACATACATACACACTCATGCTACTTTTCCTATTATCATGTAGATTATTTAAAGAGATTTTTAAAAATTTTTATCATTATCTACCAAGACTATCACATTGTCTTGCATATAATCGATGGTTAATCATTTATTAATTGATTCATTGTTATCTATTTCCAGAAATGGGAAAATTCTCAATAAAGCTATATGTACCTCTATCAGTAGACCAAGTCAAAATCTTTGGTCAGAGCTATGTCTTCTAAGCCTGAGTACATTTGCAAATATAGTATTCAATATCTTGAAAATCTCTAATATAAATATCCTTTTTTCTGAGGTAGTGATATTCCTTTGAGGTCCAGCACCCATCTCTATGGGCTGACTGAATGACCCAGGATATATCATTTAGTGAGTGAGGTTAATATCTAAGTGAGTGCTTGTGACTAAAATTCTTCTGTTGATCTAGTTTTATTTTCAGAGAACTTTTCAGCTGTAATACAAGTAAAAATTAATACTACTAACAAACATTATCTGGTTCTTTACAATTTTCAAAATACCCTCAGAAATAGATGTCATCTTTTTTTTTCCTTTTATGGAAGGAAAACTAGTATTGAAAGAAATGCTGAATTTCTCACAATCATACAGGATCTGCTACAGCATTGTAAGTGTACTATCAACAGTCATAGTGTCTCCCCCAAGTTACTGGCAGTCTAAGTATGCAAAAAAATCTTTTCATTTAAATTGACTAATAATGATAGAAGGGAGTTCATCATGTAGCCTGCATGGAATCCTGAGTCCTTTGCACTTAATTTAGATGACCCCTAATTTCTTTTTTTTTTTTGTTTTTTTTTTTTTTTTTTTTTTGCTTTTTGCTAAGGCAATTGGGGTTAAGTGACTTGCCCAGGGTCACACAGCTAGGAAGTGTCTGAGACCACATTTGAACTCAGGTCCTTCTGACTTCAGGGCTGGTGCTCTATCCACTGTGCCACCTAGCTGCCCCTGACCCCTGATTTCTTAAATGACACATCTCCACTGAAAGTTTTAGAATTATGTTAAAAAAAAAAAAAAAAACTTGTCATCTAATGAAAAACAGTCTGGTCATAAGTAAGTTCTCCAAACTTGACCAGCCTGATATTTAGGCAATTTTAAAATTTATTTACTGGTCTCTACTTAGGACATTCTAGCTCCAAATGATTGGCTACAACTTGAAATCTAGAGGCAAAATTTCAGAAAACTCAGCATCACTCCCATGTCACAATGAGATAATGAAGTAGAATATGCATGGGAAGCTTAGAACATATGAGGGGGAAAAATCTGTTGCAAAAACTTTGAATGCCACAATAATTCTGAATCTGGCATTTATGTAGAGGGGGAGAGTGGAGTATAGATAGAAGGCACATAGTTGTTAAAGATAGTCAAGCACAAAATGAAATGTTTTTAACTCTATCTTGTCTTTCAAAATCAATGTATAACACACACACACATATGAAATCTTTATTACAAATCAGTACTGGAAGCAATCAAGTAGTGGTATTTAAAATGCAATCTTTGCAAATTGGGTTTTATAATTATAAAGGTGATGATTTGTGAGAAGGAAAAAAAAGATGCTATCACACAGAACACTGAAGCTTGGAATACTGAAAAAGGTGAGCTCCATCCAAATAACCTATCAAAAGAAAAGGTTAGTCACTCAGTATAAGAGGATATCCAGTCACCTTTGCAGCTCATGGGAGTGTAACTGATCAAGCTATTGTTATCTGATGAAATTAAGTGCATTTTACCTGTCTTTGCTCTTACCTCTCATTTACTTATAAAGCTTCTGATCGTAATTTATCTTCTCACATAATTTTCCTATTGGGAAAATTTTTCCTTCTGAATTCTCACAGCATTTTTTCTGAATTTCTCATGCACTAATTGATTAGCTAATGCACACACACATATACATACATATGTATATATGTTTACATATATATGTGTTATATACAATTATCCCTATTTTTAAACTTATTGAAGGCAAGACATTTGTATATTTATGTTATACCCCTATATAATAAATAGTAAGCGGACTTGCTGTACCAGATCTAAAACTATATTATAAAGCAGCGGTCAT
>JAJPUD010011314.1:17495-28828 GCA_023553655.1 Myrmecobius fasciatus | reverse complement strand
GTCATATAATTTGTCCTATCTAGCATGTATTAGATTACCTGTCATCTAGGGGTGGGGGGCGGGGGGAGGGAAAGGAAAAGCTTTGGAAAAAAAAGTTTTTTTTGCAAAGGTCAATGTTGAAAAGTCACTCATATGTTTTGCAAATAAAAAGCTTTATTAAAAAAAAAAGGCTTCCTTTCTCAAATATATAAGGAAGTGAACCAAATTTTCAAAAGATAAGAGTCATTTCCCAATGGATAAATGATTGAAGGAAATAAACATCAGTTTTCAGAAGAAATCAAAGTTAACAATTATAACATGAAAAAACATTGTAAATTACTATTAGAGAAATGCAAATTGAAGCAACTCTGAGGTACCACTTTGTACCTATCACATCAGTTAACATGACAGAAAAGGAAAATGCTAAATGCTGAAGGGGATATAGAAAAAAAATAGGTTCATTAATTTCTTCTTGGTGCAGTTGTGAACCAGTGCAACCATTCTAGAGAAGAATTTAGAACTATTTTCAAGGAATGATGTCATAATACTGTCAATACCCTTTGACTTAGCAATACCACTACTTGATCTGTATCCCAAAGAAATGAAAGAAAAATACATAAATGCATAAATATATACATACATATATATACAAACAGGGGTGTATTATGTAAATATTTTGTGATGGCAAAGAATTTGGAATTGAGGGCATGTCCATCAAATGAGGAAAGATCTAACAAGTTGTGGTACATGGTTTAAATGGAATTTTGCTGTTCACCCACTTCAGTCATGCTGTACTCATCAAGACTCCATTTGAGGTTTTCTTACAAAAGAAACTGGAGTGGTTTGTCATTTTCTTCTTCAGCTCATTTTATGAATTAATTTGAACACAAGAAGATAAATCTTCCTGATTCAAGCATAGTATTCTGTCCACTGTGCCAGTTAGCTGCCATATCATGGAATACTATTGTGCTATAGGAAGTGATGAGCAGGACGATTAAAAAAACATGAGAAAATTTATATTATTTTAAGAAAAAGTGAAAAAAAGTACCAGAATATTATATCCATTAAAATAAGTATTATAATATGAATCAATTATGGAAGACTAAGGTACTTTGATTAAGATAATGACCAAGACAATTCCAACAGATTCACAATGAAAAATACTATTCACTTCCAGAGAGAGAGAATTGATAAATTCTGAGTATAGATCAAAACACTTTTTTTTTACTTTATATTTCCTACTTTAGTTTCATTATGTTTTTTACAAAATAAATAATGTGAAATATGTTATGCATGATTTCAAAAATATAATTGATATAATTTTACTTACTTTCTAAATGGGTGTTGGGTGTTAGAGGCAGATAATTTGGACTCAAATTTTTTAAGTGAATTTAATGTACAAATGTCTTTTCATGTACTAATCGTTATGCTAAACCTCCTATTCTTCTCTTATGCCCTAGTATAGCAAGTGATATTTATTGAACTGATGCCTTACAATTGGAAAATGATTTTCTTAATAAGTTGTATTGTCCTTACTAAATAACGAATGACTCTCATATTTATTAAACTATATCATCCTGTCATATTTTCTTTAAAAATTCCTTTGAACATAATCAAATTAAGCATAAATGAAGTTGTGAATACAATTCTATACAACACTAAAAAGTGATATAAATCTAAGAAAAGGAAAACAAGTCTATCTCTAACAGCATCTGAACAGCTGGAGAGTGACATGAACAAATTGTTCAGTTTTTTTATCTTAATCCTAATTTCAGGCTCATAAAGATGGGCTGCCTGTGGCAAATTTAGTTTGCTGGGGAGCCAAATTTCATAAGTCTGTCATTGCCATGATCTGATTGTTTTTACCTAACAAATAGAACTTGAGATTTATATATGACAAGCATTTCACTCCTCTTTCCTGCCCAATTTATTTTGTTGTTGTTGTTGTTGTTGTTACACGATATTTTAGCAATAAAAAAGTAAAAAAGAAAAGTGTTAATGTTTTCTCTATTTATGAATAACTCAGAGTTGCATAAGGACGTATGAATAATGAATGTCTAATGGGGTGCCTAAAATATGAACAATGGAGCTCTTCCATATTGCAGGAGAATCTGTGTTCTTATTCTGCTGTAGAATTCTCATTTTCCAATTTCTGTACTATGCAATCTTTAATGTTAAGTATGACTTGGCACGTCAGACTTATTTTGGAGGTCCTCCTTTCAATTGTCTTTATTTTTAAATTTTATGGGTTTTTTAATTTTACTTTTTCCCCAGTTACATTCAAAACAAAACAAAAATTTACATCTGTTTCTAAAATTTTTGACTTCTAGGGTCTCTCCCTTATCCCCACCCACAATTAAAACACCACTTGAGAAATGATGCAAAACATTTCCATAAAAGTCAAATTGTGGTACAAAAACAACATAGATTTCTAATCCTAATGAAAATAAGAACCCTCAGGTAAAATTAAGTTTAAAAAAGAGAGAAAGACACAGAGAGGAAGACAGAATGTTACACTCTGTATTCAGACACAATCAATTACATCTTTGGGTATGGTTAGGATTTTTCATCATAAGTCCTTCAGAGTAGTTGTGGATAATTGTATTACTGAGAATAGCAAAATCATTTACAACCCTAGAACATTGCTAGTACTTTGTATACAGTACATTTCATTTTGCTTAAATTCACAGAGGACTTTGCAAATTTTTTCCCTCCTAAGAGCATCCTGCTCATCATTTCCCACAGAACAGTAATATTTCATCATAAACACATCATAGTGTATTGAGCTATCCTCAATTGATGGACATCCCCTCAATCACCAATTTTGTGCCCTGAGAACTGCTGTGAATATTTTTTTGTATATATGTCATTTTCCTTTTGTGCCGCAAATCTCTTTGGGTATTTATGCTAAGTAGTGGTGTTGCATAAAAGAATAAGCATGAATTTATAGCCATTTGGGCACAGATCATATCTTTTGATCATTTATCAATTGGGGTATGGCTCTTATTTTTTTATATAAATTTGACTCAGTTTCCTCTATGTTTGAGAAATGAGGGCTTATCACAAAAACTTGCTTCTAAATTCTTTATACAATTACTATTGATAACTGTATTTCCCCCCATTTATTCCATCCTTTCACTCTGTCTCTTTTCAAAAGTGTTTTGGTGCTGACCACTCCCTCCCTCCCCCAATGTGCCCTCCCTTTTATCATCCTCTTCCCTTCCAATATTCCATCTCCCATCCTATTCTCTTGAAGGGTAAAATATAGAAACCTATCTATACTTATTGTGTATGTTATTTCCTCTTTGAGCCAATTCTGATGAGAGCATGGTTTCTTTCCTCACCTTCTATCCTTCCAGTGTAATAGCTTTTTCTTGCCTCTTTTTTATGGCAGGGAATTATAAAGTATAGAAAAAATCTTTACATCCAATATTTCTGATAAAGATCTCTTTTCTAAAATATATAAAGAACTGTGTCAAATTTATAAGAATAAAATTCATTCCCCAATTGATAAATGATCAAACAATATCAACAATTTTTAGATGATAAAATTAAAGCCATTTAATTATATAAAAATGCTCTCAATCACTTTTGATTAGAAAAATGCAAATTAAAACAACTCTGAGGTACCACCTCACACCTCTCAGATTGGCTAAAATGACAGGAAAAGAGAATGATAAATATTGGAAGGGATGTGGGAAAACTGAGACACTAATGCATTGTTGGTGGAGTTGTGAAATGATCCAATCATTCTGGAACTATGCCCAAAAGGCTATAAAACTGTGAGTTTGACTGAGCAGTGCTATTACTGCATCTTTATCCCAAGAAAATCACAAAGAAGAGAAAAGGACCCACATATGCAAAAATGTTTATAGCAGCTCTTGTTATGGTAGCAAAGAATTGGAAAAGAAGTGGATATCCATCAATTGGGGAATGGCTAAACAAATTGTAGTACATTAATGTAATGGGAAAATATTGTTCTATAAAAATGATAAACAATCTCAATATAGAAAAACCTGGTAAGATTTACATGAACTGGTGCTGAGAGAAACAAGCAGAGCCAGGAATACATTGTATACAATAACAGCAAGAATGTGGGATGATCAACTATGAAAAGCTTGGTTCTTCTCACTGGTTCAGTGATCCAAAGACATCCCAATAGACTTTGGACAGAAAATGCCATTTGCATCTAAAAAAAAAATCTAAGGAGACAATGTAAATCAACACATGCTATGTTCATTTCTTGATTCTGTTTTTTTTTTTTTAATCTCTTCAATGGTTTTTCCCTTTTGCTCTGACTTTTTTCTCCCAACATGATTCATAAAGCAATGCATATTAAAAATAAACAAAATTACTATATATATTTTTAAATGATTGTATGTGTTAAAAAAAATGCTGCTGCTGCTTCTGTTGGTGATAATGATGATGTTATACCAGTAGCACCACCAGTAGCAACATGCTATTCTCCTAAATCCAAGGTCACTTTTTCCAACTAAAATCACAAAGGAAAAGACCAATTTTTTTTCTTGTTTGATTCAAATTCTCTCCCTTAAAAAATTGTCAGTATTTCAGATAGCATGCAAAATAATATCTCCAATTTAAGAGTCATCCTAGAGATTGAATTCCTTCCACATTTAAATATCTGGTATGCAGTAGGATAAAAGAGCTGAATTTGCTCCTTAAGAAGTGTTGTTTCTAGGGAACTTTGTTAATTCTCCTAAGGAATCTGGAAAAACTACAAAGAACAGTGGTTCTGAACCATTTCTCTGGCTAACCGCACAGGGAAAGTGACACAAAGTCATTGATTATCATCAAAAAGTCAGTTCTTGTTCTGAACTAGGAAAATCATCCTTCATGTACACACATTCAGAATCTCAGAAACTTTTTTAGTCTGTGTATTTATTATGTTGTACTCATCTCCTCTTCACTTCCTACAGACTTATTGCCTGTGCTTTGCTTGTGTTTTGAATGGAAAGAATGTTGGCACCTTTGAGCAAAAATATTGCTTCTGTCAGGGGCCAGCATATAAGGGCTGCATAATAGTATGGCCTTATATTTTTTTCAATTCTTTTCCAGGAGATAGAATTATGGGGATCATTGTTTTGTTCTGATCTTTTGCTATTTTCACATATAAAATATTTCAGTTGTAAATATATCATTCTGTCTATTACCTTGCATCATAAAAATTCAGAAGGATTGGGGAAGACTAGAGTTTAGCAAGTTGTATATAATATGATTTATCTTGTATTTTTGTCAAATACCTTGCCTTGGAAAATGTGTGACAAAACTATTTATTACTTTTTGGTTATTAAAAAAGTACACAAAACAAGTAACTATTATTACTGTATTATATTATTACTATTCAACACTTTTGAGGTTTAAAGCATACTTCATTTAGTCATTTATTCACAAAACATTTATTATGCTCCCATTATGTACTATGTACTGAATATAACGATAAATATGGAACCATCTCCATCCTCAAAAAAATTATATTTCTTTGGAAGGAAATAAAAAAAGAAACAAATACAACATAGGCATACACAGATACACCCATATGTGTGTGAATAAATACACATATGTATATTATGTGTGTATAATATTAGATAGATAGATATAAAATGATTTGGATATTATGGAATATTTTTTTTTAAATAAAGGGACCAGAAGTAGCAAAATTGTAGGGCAACAGCATGCTAGACTGTTAAGTAGAAATAATCTGGCTCTAAAAATCAGCTCTAATAGTTAATGAGTACATCATCAAGTCATTTAGGTGCTCTGAATCTCAATTTCCTCATCAGTAAGATGAGGAAGATCATTCTTGTAGTACGTTTCTCACAGAGTTCTTGTGGAACTTTTTCACAGGCCTCTTGTCTCTATATTATATCTATATTCATTAGACTTCAATTATTATCTCTAAGCAGGTGACTTTTTTATCCATACAGGCAGCTCTGGTCTTTCTCCTAAAGCATGTCTCAGTAGCACTAACTACATATTGGACATTTCAGGTAGATGCATCTAGGCATCTTAAGAGCATTATGTTCTGAAAAAGAACTCAATAAATTCCTGTTAAAATAATGAAACAACAAAATTATATGATGATCAATTCTGCTGGACACTGCTTTTTACAGAATTGAGGTGATTCAGGGCAGTTCCAATGGTCTTGTGATCAAGGAAGCCATATGCAACCAAAAAGAGGATTGTCGGGACTGAATGTGGATCACAGTACAGCTTTTTTCACCTTTTTTGTTGTTGTTTGTTTGCTTTTTGTTTGCTTTCTCATTTTTTTTTCTTTCTGATCTGATTTTTCTTTTTTTTTCTTTTTCTTTTTTTTTATTAAAAGCTTTTTATTTACAGAACATATGAGTGATTTTTCTACATTGACCTTTGCAAAACTTTTTTTTGTTCCAAGCTTTTCCCCTCTTTACCCCCACCCCTCACCCCCAGATGACAGGTAATCTAATACATGCTAAATATGTTAAATTATATGACAAATCCAATATATGTATACATATCTATACATTTATCTTACTGCACAAGAAACATCAGATCTAGAAAGAGAAAAAAAAAACAACTTAAGAAAGAA
The DNA here is from genome assembly GCA_023553655.1 of Myrmecobius fasciatus. NCBI lineage: Eukaryota > Metazoa > Chordata > Mammalia > Dasyuromorphia > Myrmecobiidae > Myrmecobius > Myrmecobius fasciatus. Next base: position 22,263 of record JAJPUD010011314.1, on the reverse strand, counting down.
AACAAAATGCAAGAAAATATTCACAGAAAGCATTAAAGTGTTGTGTTGTGGTTCACACTCAGTTCCCTCAGGCCCCTCTCTGGATGTATATGACTATTTGATCTTGTATAGCATAATAAATGCAGAAATATGTATAAAAGAATTGTACATGATTAATATATATTGGATTAATCTCTGTTTAGGAGAGGGAGTGGGGGAAGAGAGGGAGAAAAATTTGGAAAACAAGGTTTTGCAAGGTTGAATGTTGAAAACAATCTTTGCATATATTTTGAAAATAAAAGTTACAGTATTCCTGTTTAAAAAATGAAATAGTAAGGTCACTAATTGGAAAACACAATTATTTCTTAAAATATTTATCACCTTGTGCTCTGAAGCAAAAGTAGAAAAGTTTAGGTCAGATTATATGGTCAACTTGAATGCATCTTTTATATTTTGATAAGATTAATATTTATGAGTGTTTGCTGGATGCCGATTCTTTCTCACCCAAAAATAGAATAGACCAAGTTGCCTCTTCTAGCCTTCTTTGACAGTGATATGACAACAGATTCCTATGACACAACTGGCCACATCTTTCTCCCTTAGGACCCCCCATGAAGTTTCTTGGTTATATAAAGGCATATACAGTCTCAACCATGGACACTCAACTTATGACCACAGAGGGTAACTGTGTCATTCAACATATTATGCCTTGATGACTTGTTACATTTCTACATTGAAATAATGGAGATCATGTCTAGCAAAGCTAAGTCTCCTTCTTGAATATACTTCCTTTGATAGTACAAAGTAAATCTCTTTTTTATAATCACCCAGGTATCCCTCCTTCCACTGAACCTGAACTAAGTTAAAATTGGCCTTAGAGATTCTTCTAATCAGATGCTATCTGATGAAAGAACACTCAAAGAAAGAAAAAGAGTTATTTCTTCTCTATTCCTCTTTCTTAAGGTGAAAAAGAAGGAATCCAGAAAAGTTAAGAATATCATAGAGCAGTCTTGGAATCATCTGTATAGAAATAATCATGTGACATGTAATGAGACCTGTTATGTGATGCTGAGGAAAGTAATCCAAAGGTCAATTGGATTTGAGACTCCTTACATCATCATAAGCAGTTCCTATTTTCATAAAGTAGAATGAATGATAGGTAAGGTTAAAACAGTATCCTTACCACAGTATCTTTCAATCTTTTTTAAAATTAAATTTTAAGAAATAGAGCTCAAGGGAGATTTACTCATCATGGATCCAAAAACTAAAATGGTTTTCTGATCCTAAGTGATGGTTAAACTATGTGACATAGGGGGGCAAAAAAAAAAGGAAAACCAAAAAGCCATTCATTAGTTAGCACAGCTTACCGGAATATTATAAGAGGTCAAAGGGTAGAATTTATCTCTATTTCCATGTCTTCTGGTGTAACTTTGGAGAGTAACTAAAGAAAGTTTGGTTTCATGCTACAGACAGAGAATGCTGACTCAATATAACTAAAGCGATTTTTGTGATAAGCTGGGGAGGTGTTGCCTAGGAGAAAGCAGAATGAAGTTGTCAGAGATTTGAAAGACAATTAACTATGCTAAGATTAACAGATGGCATACTTTAGGAAACTGAGAGTCCTGAAAGAGGCATTATGGAAGGTGATCACCTTGATGAGGTCTTAACACTTGCACAGGTTTTGGAGAAAAACATTTTAGAAGCAAGTTTCATGAAGAATTCAATGGAAAAAGAGGGATAATTAGTCACAGCACTCCAAAATGAATACTGCAATGGGTTGGAAGAACTGGTTAAAAACAAAGACAATATGATAAATATAGGATCCATATTAAAAGCTGGGCAGTGTATTAATCTGAATCTAACCAGAGTTAATGACAATTGAAATTGAGAACTTATGTCTGGCAAGAAGGAAAACCTCAAAAGGAAAAGTCAACAGAAGTGGGCAAGGATGGATAACACTGGAGAAGGCCTAAAAATAGAGGAGAAAAGTTTGGCTGTGTGAGAAGTATGAGCTATTTTTCCATGAGAGTGCTCAGCCCACTCCTTTTATAAAGATACTTTGCCTAAATGTGCTCCTCATATATGAGTGCACATAATGACACTTCCTATTTAGAAGAACTTGTATTCTTTCCTTTGACTTAAGAAGCATTATCATGTGATAACTCTCTTGAATTTCATCTATGTTAAGAAGCTTATAATTAGTCTGATATATACATATATTATATATAAGCAAACATATGTGTACATGTGCATATACATAAGTGAGTACATATATGTATATATATATATATATATATATCACATGAAAGAATGAAACTAAACAAGTAGAAGACAATCAGCTAAAGATTGTTGTTTTTCTTACACTTCTCTTACCTTCTCACACTTATCTACTTTTAGGAGAAACAATCTTAAGAGTGACAAACTGGAAAAGGTGTTGTAAGTAGAATGGAGGGAAGGGAGAACCTAGAAAACTCTTTGTGTTTTGCTATAAGGGAAGACTCTACTTTTGCTGAAATTCTAAACTTAGCAGTCTGAAATTACAAATAAAATAAAAATTCGTTTCTGACCCTGTAGGAAACCTGTGGCAGAGACAGTATCAAATGATTAAGAAATCTAGTTTTAAAAATGAACTGAAGACCATGATTGATACTGATTTTTTCTTTGTTTCAAAGACTTTGCAAGAGACAAAATGTCCATTGTAAGAAAAGCATTGTGAAATAAGGAAGTTTCCTTGTTTCCAAAAGAGATAGAAAATTTTCTCTAATTCAATGACTGAGAATATAAAAATCTGAGTTTTAGAAGAACTGAATCAAAAACAATATGGGTATTTAAACCCCTAATGTTATTGTTAAAAGAACTCGTCCTCTTCTGGTAAAGTAGTAACTCTTCAACTAAAGAGGCTGAAACTACAAGCTAGAAATCAAGATAATTTCAACAATCTTATTTCTGAAGTCATATTCTCAGTGTTCAAGATGACAAGTCTCTTTCCTAGGTAGTCAGTGTGTTTCCTTATTGGATATTTTCATTTTCCTGTAGTTGAGGATGACAATGAGAAAAAAGTTTCATCTACCCAGGTGAATCATACCAGTTGGTATGTATGCCCTAAGCTATTTCAGGAACATCAGTCAGCTTTCAATAAAGCTTATGAAAGGTGGTTAATATAGTTGGACACATGTGCTATATGAAAGAAATAGAATACCTGGAAGTACACACGTACACACACACACACACATAATAGATCAGAGTATTAGATGATTAGGAAACAACAAAAACAACAACAACAAACCATAATAGACTTGGTCATCCCAAAATTAAAGTCCCATTAGGATTCACATACTTTCTCTGAAGACAGCAGCAATCATTCCCACTCCACTCATGAGATCAGAAGACCTAATGAAAAAATGCCAGGCATTTCCAACCAGTGAACATGATATCTCATGATAAATGGAAGGAATTACATATTTAGAGAGAGAAGGTGCATTGTTGAAATACACATACCATATGCTTTATACATCTCTGCAATGTATATTGGTATATGCTTTATGTGGCATTTTTTTCAATTTGTGTCATTTAAATTTTATTATGCTTAACATGGGTATATATACATGGATTTTGGTGTTAATATATATCCTGTTGTGAAATAGTACATGTGTAATATTTAAATGCTCTTTATATGCATAGCAATAGGGAGTATTATATATGCATTATGGTTATATGTACATATGCAACTTCTCTGTACTAATATATAATTATGTTACATATGCTGTGTCTTGTATTTCTGATGACTTTTCCTTTTGGCTTAATAATTCAACAGTTTGTGTATGCTCTGAACACACGTCTAGATGCTCACATTTGTTTACTGTGCTGTATTTATTGAATGTATCGTGATCAGCAGTATGCAGTACTAATATGAATATCACTAAAATAATTGTCATGGGACCTAGCACTTTAAACAATTTGAACTATACAACAATCTAAGTTTTATAAGTGATATGCTGATTTTAATATGGTACACTATATGTTTATAGAGATCTTAGTATACTATGTATTATATATATATATACATACACACATTTATATACAAATATATGTATATATATATACACACACACATACATAGACACATAGACATACAAATATTTTATTCCTTATGTATTCCCCTTTTTTAGGTTGAGAAACTGAAGGGCCACAAATTCAAAGAGACTTTACCAATTTACTGGAAACATAGAAATTCATGTAAACTGATATATGGTAGAAGTTAACATTCAGAAATTCATCAGAGAGCCACAATGAATTTCTAACTGTGTTTCATGAATCTGTTGAGAGAGACAGATGCCTTGATGACAAGAAAATGGCAGGGGGAATTGACTCAAGCCTAAAGGTACATACTCTCTAAGCATACTCCATAGTAGAACACATTTGGTGCCTGGATTGAGGAATCTCATTCTGGGAGAAAAAAAACAAAACATTTAAATCAAAACCCTAAGAAAGAAATTTCCATCCCTTGGTAGAGTAAAAGATTCTTAATTTGGGTTTTTTCCTTCTTATCCCAATGACTAGTTATATGACATCTTTACTTCCAAAACATCTATGGACAAAAAAGCTTTTGTGGTTTTTAAATCTAAAAAAATGTTGGGGGAAGGAGAAGTAATGCAAAGCTCCTTTTCCCTCTTATGGCAAATTAGTTGATAACTATGGCTGAAGATACAAAATGGAAGATTACATGATTGATATAATATTATATCTAGAAGAGACATACCTAAAAGTGACCACATAAGGCTAGCAGAAC
>JAJPUD010011314.1:0-17395 GCA_023553655.1 Myrmecobius fasciatus | reverse complement strand
CATCCTGTAAAGAATGAACATCTGACAAAAACCACATGCTTGTTATTTGTACAACATGAAATAAATTGCTTAAGACACATAGAAAATGCCTGGAGGAAGCAAGAGGATGATATACACAAAGGCAGGATGACAGTTTTGAATAACTAGAGGTATGAGTCAACCAACTATACTCATGTCTTGAGTATTTATTTTCTATGACTATTCTCTCTGTATTTATCTCTGATGGTTTATATACTTCTGCAAAAGTATACCCCAAGAATAAAAGGGCAAAGTTTTAATACTACCTTTTTTTAATCTTTCATTAGATGTTTCTGCCTTGAAATAAGTATATCTTTTGGCTAACTAGTAAATATATTAAAAAGCCATGGTTTAAAAGTTTATCGTGCAACTTAGAGGTGCTCCCAGCTGCTACACAAGTCTGTCCTAAAGGATGTTATCATAATCATTATCAACCTTGTTGGATGGCACAAAAGGATCTTCTTTTTGAGGTCTTGAAGACTTTAAATATGGCTATCAAGTATTTGTAGAAGGCTGAGTGAACATAAACAGTATAAGAAATACAATGGTAAACACTTCAATTCTTCCTCTCTTTTCTTGTCTCGTTGTAAATTCAGTAATTTTTTTCTTTATAAAACTAGGATGAGAAGGTTGACATAAGGAAGCTTTCTTGTGTGACCAGTAGTGCTGTGTCATTTCCTTTTAGGGGATCATACTTCTGAGATGTTTTCTGGGATGACTTTCTCTGGAAGCCCAGCTTTGCAGAATCAGTATATCTATTCTACCTCCTTAGTGACAGGAACTAGCTTATTCCACTGGGCCATTAAGTCCCTGGCAAATCATTCTGTTTATTCATATTTGCAAAGGCCATTAGCACTTTTCCCAAAGGCAAAGCTCATCAATGCTATGGAAAGCTAAAAGTCTCTTCAGATCCTTCAAAAGCATCTTTAATTCACTGTGATTACAGCCACTTTACTACCTCTAGAATTGACTCTATTTGGCATGGTCATCTGCCTGAATTGGGCTTCTGTACCTTATAAAGTTTAAACAAAATTGAGGCAAATACTAAAGGAACTGATTATAACCTCAGGAAAGAATATGTAGCTAGCAAAAGGAATAGGACAGAGTCTTGAATTATAGCCACTTTGGGGGAATGCACCTTTGGGGATGATTTATTTAAAACCAATCAATCAGCAAACAAACAAACAACCTTTAGTAGTAGGAGGAAAGTGTGTCTATCCGTACAAAGTGATCAACAAAGTCAAAAGGTGGAGAGGTCAAGGAAGAAGAGGATAGAAAAAGATTATCTGACTCAGCAGTAAAGAGATAGTTGATAATCTTAGGGAGAGAAGTTTTATGACAATAATTCCATAAATGTTTGTTGATTGTGATATTGGAAGTTTAGTTTCTTAAAAAGATATCTAGATTCAAAGAATCTTAGAAAACTATGTTCTCATTCTCCTGTTTGTATTTCTTTAATTCAATGATGAAGATGTTTTTAAATAGCTGAAACATGTGTGATATCAGTGCTTCCTGAAATGTTAGAAGATCTGGACTTTAATCTCAGCTTTAACAATATGATAGAAAAATTTTTTAAACTTTCTGGTACTCATTTTTCTCAACCAAAAAGAGATTATTTTAATTCAATTCCTCAATAAATTATTAAGCACCTACTTTGTCTTGGGTGCTGGAGTTACAGAGACAGTGAAAAAAAATTCCTTCAAGTGCAAAACAATAGATGACAGGGGAGGAAGAAGAAATCAGATAAAGCACATTTAAAATAATTTCACCACAAATCCCTTATAAGAGACCAGAAAATTTCATGTTAGAGATGACACCTCAGTCTTTAAATGAAATTAAGAATAAAGGGAGGGAAGCTTCACATTCTAGACTTTCAGAATAATTAGTGCAAAGTTATAGCTATAAGACATAAAATGTCAAGAACATGGAATGGCTAGCAGTCAAGTTTATCTGACATACAGAGTGTACAAAGGTAAATGATATGAAATATATCTATTAATATAAGATGAAACCATCCAACCATTCTGGAGAGCAATTTGGAACGATGACCAAAGGGCTATAAAACTGTTCATACCCTTTGACCCAATAGTGCCATTACTGGGTCTGTGTCCCAAGGAAATCATAAAGGAGAGAAAAAGGCCTACATGTGCAAAAATGTTTGTAGCAAGTCTTTTTTTGTGTTAGCAAGAAATTGGAAAATGAGTAGATGCCCATCAATTGGGGAATGGCTTGACAAATTGTGGTATATGAAGATAATGGAATATTATTTTTCTATAATAAGTGATGGACAAGCTCATTAAAGAAAAGCCTGGAAATGATTTACATGAATTGATGCTGAATGAAACAAGTAGAACCAGGAATATATTGTACATAATAAGAGCAAGAATGTGTGATGATCAAGACTTGGTTCTTTTCAGTGGCTCAGTGATCCAAAAGAATCCCAATAGACCTTGGACAGAAAATTCCATCTGCATCCAGAAAAAGAACTAAGGAAACTGAATGTAAATCAACACATTCTATGTTCACTTCTTTTTTCTTTTTTTTTTATTGCTGCCATAGTTTTTCTCTTATGCTCTGATTTTTTTCTCCTAACATGATTCATAATATATAATAAAAATAAATAAATTTACTAGGGAAAAAAGAGAATAACTTGTTAAAAATATAAGATGAAACCAAAATATGAAGAGGTCTTAATGCCAACTTAGGAAGTTTGTATTTTTTTTCTAGAGGCATAAGAAAACCACAATGTATTTTGCATGATCATAGGGGCATGATTAGTTATGTTCTTTAAAATGATTATTTTGGCAAGCATATGGTTAGACCTGAGGGTTAAGGGGGAAGCCAGGGAAAGAAGAGAGTCAATTATAAAAGTCCAAGTGAGTGATCTGGAGGTCCTTTCCTAGGGTAATATCTATAGGTAAAGATGAGGGAATGGAGATAGAGGTATCTTGAAGATTAAAAAAAAATATTAGATTTGGAAACTAAATTAATATGGAAGCACAAGCATATGATTCAAAGCATAGGACTCAAAAATATAAGATCAAATCCTAATGATTTCACATGTTATCATCATTCACAGGGAAAAAAAAGTAGAATATCAGATTAGTAATACTCATTTCTTGTGGAAGTTGTGAGGATACAATGAAATGGAGTACTAGTACATTCTATTTATAAAGGATGTCTGAAATAATCTTGTTAAATTATCTTATTTTATCAATGAGGAAAGTAAAAACTAGAGTTTAAGTGATTTGCTCAAGTAAAACTCATAATAGGTAGCAGAGGCAAAAGTCAAAATCTCAAATCTTCAAATCCTGGCACTGCTACTTACCATTTATTGGGTAAGAATACTTTGTCTTGGGTGATGGAGTTACAGAAACAGTGTACTGGCCAAGATACTCATCTCTCTGGGCCTCAGAATCATAATTCCTGAAATCTCTTCCAGAAATAAATTTATGATCCTGTTGTTATTTCCAACAAATAAGTTAAATATTAATATATTTTCACACTTTCTAGGATATTGAAGATGACTTGGTTGATAGAATTTGCTGTAAACAATCCTGTATGTCTCTAAAGTAATGTTAAATATATAACATTTCTGAAATGAATTGTTCAAAATTCAAAACAACCCAAAGTCAGTATCTAAAGTAGAAACAAAAGAGCTCCAATTACTCAGTGGAAATAGTATATTCAATAAGATAATTTGAGTGACAATTCATTGAAATTACTGATTTGTTTGTCTGATAGTATAGTATCACTCTAAATAAAGGTTAAGTGGTGATAAGAATCTATGGCAGGCAGCAAAAGATTCCCAATTTCCACTGATGAGAAAAATAGCTTCCCCAAAATGAGTCACAGCTTCAATTCTATTATTAAATCTTTTCTCTCCCTCACTCTTCCCTACAATCCTTCATAACATCCAATGAAATTTTAGCACGTTTTCAGGAACTAATTCTTTCATAACCACCCTATTTATCAGGGCTCTCAGTAACTATATGGAATAAGTTCTTAATTGATTTCTCTGCCTCCAGTCTTTCCTCTTTCAAATTAATCCTCTACATAGTGGTCAAAATAATATTCCCTAATGCTCAAGTATAACCATACCATTCTCTATTCAAGCACTTTTAGTCATTTCCTAAGGCCTCTAGGATAGAATACCAACTTCTCAATTTGTGATTAAAACTCATTTACAATCTGAATGGGTTATGACCTTTACTTTAAAAAGACATATTTTACATTATTTCACTCAGCCCTCTCCATTACAGCTCAAAAGGTCAACTTTTGTTCCCAGAAGTCAGTATTATATTGCTCAATGCCTTCCATACTTGGGCTTCCTCTTATCATTAGCTTAATTCAGTGCATCGTTGATTTATTTCCTTCCAAGGAAAAACTTTTTTTTTCCTACAAGTTGTCCATTTTTCCTTCCCTTTTGTATTTCCTTATCCATTGTATTTATTGTCTATTTCTTTAGCTGTTCATAAGTTTTGTCTTATCAATACAATGTAAGCTCCCTGAGTATAAGGATTTTTAATTTTTTTTATTTTCAGTATCTTAGTACTGTCCTAAACAGATAATGTGAATTTCCTTCCTAGCTCTATCATTTACTAACATTGATAGGTGCTTCTCTAATCTGTAAAATGGGGGTAATAATAATATTTTTATTACCTATCTCATAGGCTTTATAATGGGATCAAAAGAGATAACATATGCAAGGAACATTATAAATCATGATATGCAAAGTAAATGTCATCTGTTATTATAATAATAACGATTACTGTTTTATATGTCAAGATCCAAAGATTAAAATGTGCTAAAGCTCACCTTATCAGTATATGAGATACCAAATTAAAGCATATAATTAAAAAACAACAACAACAAGAAAGCTACCTAGCAGTAGACCCAATACAATTCTAATCACCAGGCTGATGAAGAAAGGAAAAATAAAATAAAACTGAGTTTTCATTTTCCTAATTTTCTTACTCAGGATATTACCTTTATTTAACTTATTTTCTTAAATACTAATATGGCCTTAATATATAATTACCAAATTATACATTTAAATAATGGGAGACCTTGGGTTTGAGTTTAATATAATTCATTTAGCTCAATCCCTTCAGTTCACTAATAAAGAAATTAAGTCCCTGATAAGGGAAATAACTTCCCAGCATTATCTATCTAACTGGTACCAGAGCAGAGACAAAAATCTACTTTTCTGATTCCTAATCATCTATTCTTCATATTATATGAGACAGTTTCCTTTGAAACTTTGCTGCCAACATCTCTGCTCCTTGAATTTTTATTACTGCTTTGTACATTAGTTGCCTACTGGAAGGAGTAAACAAGGAAGGACAAGAGGAAGTAAGCAGAAATGTTCACAACATAAAATAACAGTGATATAACAAAGTTATTGAATTTAAAGGAACAAAAGGGATGTAACATACTTTCTGTCTGTTAGAAATGGACTTAAAGATATTAAGGTCAGAAATGAAGTCAAATGATGAGCAGAATTGAAAAGATTTCCTTGTAGGCATGCTCTTACCTATTTCCCTAATCTATGAGGATAATCTGAAAAATGAGAGCAAAAGGAAAAACCATAGGAGGGATTAAAAAAACATTAAAAAAAAGAAGTGAACATAGCATGTCATGATTGCCTTGTGTCTCCTTAGATTTCTTTTTTCGGGATGTAGATGGCAATTTCTGTCCAAAGTCCATTGAGATTGCTTTGGATCACTAAACAGCTGAGAAGAGCAAAGCTTTTCATAGTTGATCATGGCACATTCTTGGAGTTATTGTTTACAATGTATTCCTGGTTTTATCACAATCCTTTGTATTTTTATTAATTCATTTGATATTCTTGACCTTTTGCTCTTCCAGATGAATCTGGTTATTGTTTTTTTCTAGTTCTATAAAATAATGTTTTGGCAATTTGATTGGTATGGCACAGAACAAGTAGGCCAATTTGCTCTTTTTCCACTTGTTTAGATATGATTTTTATGTGTGACAAGTGTTTTACAATTGTGTTCATATAGTTCTTGGGTTTGTCTTGACAGGTTCCCCAAATATTTTTTTGTCTACAATAATTTTAAATGGAATTTCTCTTTGTAATTTTGCTGATGGGCTTTGCCAGTAATATATAGAAATGCTGATGATTTGTGAGAGTTTACTTTACATCCTGTAACCTTGCTAAAGTTGTGAATTATTTTGAATAGGTTTTTGGATGATTTTCTAAGCATATCATCATATCATCTGCAAAGAGGGACAATTTTATTTCCTCATTGCCTATTCTAATTTTTATAATTTCTTTTTCTTTTGTTATTGCTAAAGCTAGTGCTGAATAATAGGGGTGATAATGGGCATCCTTGTTTCACCCTTGATCTTATTGGGATGCCAGCTTCTCTACATTACAAATAATGTTTGAAGTAAATTTTATATAGAAACTGCTTATTATTATAAGAAAAACTCCCTTTATCCCTATGCTTTCTAGTGTTTTTAATAGGGATGAGTGCTGTATTTTGTCAAAAGCTTTTCCTGCATCTACTGAGATTATCATATGATTTCTATTAGTTTTGTTATTGATATGGTAGATTATGGTAATAGTTTCCCTCATATTGAACCATCCCTGCAGTACTGTTATAAATCCCACTTGGTCATAGTGTATTATTCTGCTGATAAGTTGCTGCAATGTCTTTGCTAATAATTTATTTAAATTTTTTTCATCAATATGCATTAGAGGGATTGGTTTGCAATTTTCTTTCTATATTTTCTATCTTTCTGGTTTAGGTATCAGTGCCATATTTATGTCAGAGGAGGAATTTGGCAGGATTCCTTCTTTACCTATATTTTCCAAAGAGTTTACATAGTATTAGAATTAATTGTTCTTTAAATGTTTGGTAGAAGTTACTTGTGAATCCATCTCTTCCCTGGAATTTTTATCTTAAGGAGTTCATTAATGACTTGTTCAATTTCTTTTACTAAAATGGGACTATTTAAGTAATTTATTTCATCTTCTGTTAACCAGGGCACTTTACATTCATCCATTTCAATTAGATTGAATTTGCTACCATAGAACTGAGCAGAATAGTTCCTAGTTATTTCTTTAATTTCTTTTTCATTGGTGGTAGTTTCAACCCATTCATTTTTGATGCATTAATTTGCTTTTTTTCTTTTTTCTTTCTGATAAAATTAACCAAAGGTTCATATATTTTCTAATTTTTTTTCATAAAACCAACTTAGTTTTATTAGATCAATAGTTTTCTTTGTCTCTAATTTATTAATCAATTTTGAGTTTTAAATTTTCAAATTGTGTATTTAATTGGGGGTATTAATTTGTTTTGTTTCTAGCTTTTTTAGTTGAATGCCTAATTCATTCATTTCTTCCTCTATTTTATTTATGTAGCTATTTAGAGATATAAAATTTCTCCTAAGAACTGCTTAAAGTGTATTTCATAGATTTTGGTATGTTGTCTCATTATTGTCATTTTCCTTGATGAAATTATGGATTGTTTCTGTGATTTGTTGCTTGACTCACTCATTCTTTAGAATTAGATTATTTCATTTTCAATTGGTTGTTAGACTATCTTTCCCTGGCCCTTTATTGAATATATAATTTTATTGCATTGTGGTCTGAAAAGGAAGCATTTACTATTTCTGCCTTTCTGTATTTGATTGTGAAGTTTTTATGCCCTAATATGTAGTCATTTTTTTGTGTAGGCGCCATTTTACTGAGAAAAAAGTTGTATTCCTTTCTGTTCTTATTCAATTTTCACCCAAGATCTATCATATTTAGGTTTTATAGAATCCTATTAACTTTGCTAGTTTCTTTCTTGTTTATTTTGTGGTTAGATTTGTCTGATTCTGAGAGGGGAAGTTTAAGGTCCCCCCTAGAATAGTTTGGGTGTTTATTTCTTTCTGTAACTCATTAAAAAATTTTCTATTGTTTTCTTTCTCAGTCTTTGTTTTTCCTTCTTGAGCCGAATACTTTTGCTGCCTATTTCATCCTAGAATTGGATTAAAAGCTTCTCTAAGAATTTGCCTGCTCCACAACTTGGTCCATACACATTTAATATTGTTACTGCTTCATTATTGTCTGTACACTTTATCAACTTGTACTTTCTCTCCTTATCTCTTTTAATAAGATTTATTTTATTTCTGCTTTATCTGAGATCAGAATTTTTATCCCTGCTGTTTTTACTTCAACAGAAGCATAATAGATTCGGTTGCAGCCTTTTACCTTCATCTGTACCTGTCTCTCTGTGTCAAATGTGTTTCTTGTAAACAATATATTGTACAATTATGGTTTTTAATTCACTGTTATTTACTTCCCTTTTTATTGGTGAGTTCATCCCATTCACATTAAGAATTAGCATTATCAACTTTGTATTTCCCTCCATCCTAATTTTTCCCCTCTGTATACCTTTGCTCTCTTTCCACCCTGTCTTTAATGTTGTTTTAATCCACGCCACCCACTACTTCTATCTTCAATCAACCCTTCCCCCTTCTCTTACTCTTTCTCCTAGTGTTTCTGCCCTTATTTCTATCTTGTCCTTCCTTTTTCTTTTCTTCTTTCTCTTCTGATTTCTTTATAGGATTAAATAAATTGCTCTACCTAACTGAATGATTAAGTTTTTCCCTCTTAGAACCCAAACTGATGAGATCAAGTTGTAGATAATGCTCATACCCCTTTCTTTCCCCACTACATTGTAATAGGTCTTTTGAGCCTCTTGGTGTGAACTAATTGTCCCATTATACCTTCCCTTTCCTCTTTGTCCAGGACAAACCTTTTTTCTACCCTTTAATGTCTTTTTTATTGATGCCACCATATCAGAGTCTATTTATAACCACATCCTCAGTCTATGTGATGTCCCCTTTTGTATTTCCCAATGTTAGATTCAGTTTTCAAGAGTTACAGATATTGTTTTCCCATCTATGGATGTAAATAGTTTAACCATTAAATATATATTTTCCCCTGTTTAGCTTTCTATGGTTCTCTTGAATCCTGCATTTCTAGATTAAATTTTCTGTTGAGTTCTAATTTTTTCAATAGAAATGATTGAAAGACTCTTACTTCATTGAAGTTTCATCTCCTCCCCTGGAAGATGATACTGCAACTCACAAAGTAGTTAATTCTTTGTTGTAACCCTAGGTCCTTTGCCTTCTGTAATAATGTATTCCAGGACTTCCAATCCCATATTGTAGAAGCTGCCAGATTCTGAGTCATCCTGATGGTTGTTCCTTGATATTTGAATTGATTTTTCTGGCAGATTGCAATATTTTTTTCCTTAAGATTATAGTTTTGGACTTTTGCAACAATGTTCCTTGGGATTTTCTTTGCAGCATCTCTTTCCAGAGGTGATAAATGAATTCTTTCAATGAGTTTTTCTCCCTCTGTTTCTACAATATTGAAGCAGTTTCTCTTAATGAACTTTTGTGGAATGTAATCCAGGCTCTTTTTTTTGGTTATGGCTTTTGGGTAAGCCAAAAAATTTTAAATCATCTTTTCTGGATCTATTTTCCAGGTTAGTTGTTTTGCCAAAGAGGCATTTGACATTTTCTTCCGTTTTTTTCATTTGTTTGAATGATTCTTGCTGTCTCACAAAGTCATTAGCTTCCATTTATCCTATTATAGTTTGAAATGTGTGGTTTTTGTCAGTTATCTTTTGTACCTTTTTTCCCATTTGGTTTATTCTACTATTTCAGTAATTGTTTTCTTCAGATAATTTTTTTCTTTCCTTTTCAAAATTGCTAATTCTCTCATGTGTGCTTCTCATTTCTTTACTCATTTTTTCTTCTACCTGTCATTTGCCTTTTTGAAGTCTTTTATGAGAATTTCCAAGAAGCCTCTTTGTGCTTGAAACCAATTTATATCACTTTTTGAGATGTCTTCTGTGGACATTCTGTCCTCATCTGAGTTTGTATTTTTGTCCTTAGTAGTAGCTTTCTATGGTCAAGGTTTTTTTTTCTGTCTCTTTCTCATTTTCTTTACTTTTTTAGTATTACCTCCTTTTTTAACTTTAAAAAAAAATTTCTGTTCCTGGGATAAAGTTGGTACTGTCACAAACTGTCATAACAGTGCTTCCTGTGCAGCTCTGAGCTTTGGCTTTGAGTACAAGGATCCCTTGTGTTTGCAGGGGGAAGATTTGCCTGATCTTTTTAGGAAACATCCTGGTTTCCTAGAGTTTGCCTTCTGAACTGGGACTGGAAGCTGCTTCAAGACTGAGGGTCATATTTGCAGATTTGTTATGATTAAGACCCTCTAACATGCTTTCCCAGAGACTGATCTGAGCTGAACACCCATTTCACCCCAGTGAAATTGATCTCTCTATTTTATTTTTTGGTTTGTTTTAACTTAGTTCATATTCATCAATTGGTTCTTCCTGGGTCTTTTAGAAGATAGAGTAAATACTAGTAAGAAGAGGATAAAACCATCACTGTTCATTCATAGGAACAAAAGTCAATAGCAAAAAAAAATTGCCAGGTATTATCTAAGTGATGATAAATCCTTATTCTTAAGGAATTTATAATCTAATAAAGGAAGTGAATACAGAAAAAAGGTGAGTGAGAGGTAAAGAAGATAGCGCATGAAGATTTGTGATAGAGAATCAGAGATGTCCCAGTGTAGTACTGCCAAGTAAAATGTAAGGAGACCGTCTGAGCTGATTTTCTTCTTTAAATGAAGGT
Organism: Myrmecobius fasciatus; assembly: GCA_023553655.1. Classification (NCBI taxonomy): domain Eukaryota; kingdom Metazoa; phylum Chordata; class Mammalia; order Dasyuromorphia; family Myrmecobiidae; genus Myrmecobius; species Myrmecobius fasciatus. The sequence continues at coordinate 6,703 of JAJPUD010011314.1, read as the reverse complement.
TTTGTAGTCCATGTTTCTATCCTTCATTCAGAGGGGAAGATACTGATGATGTGGTAGAGAACCAAGGCTGAAATCTTGTGTCATGATGAGACTTTCCACCAAGGATCTTAACAAGATATGGTAGAAAAGTAAGAGAGGATCCAGATCTGTACAGTTAGGGACTTTTAGAAATAAAGTAGACAGAGCAAAAAACTTAGAGACAAGAAAAATTGAGATCAGATCTTCACTTAAATGCTAGCCACACCACTTGGGTAATTCACTTAACATTTATGTGTTTTTAGTTTCCTCAGCTATAAAATAAAACCACTGGACTTGGTAACCTATAGTGTTCATTCTAGCTCTGAATCTATACTACTATCATCTTTTAAAATATATTGTGAGTGTACATTGGTTTCCAGGATCCATATAAGAAAATATCTCAGTACTTCTAGATACTCAATTTTAACTATAAAATCAATACTTTTTGTCTTTGTCAGACACTCCTTTTTTTTTAGAGAGAGACTTTTCTATTCTCTCATTTTGCCACTGGGCAGAAATTATCTTTGAATCCTTGGCAACCAAAGCCAATTTCCTCAAGGTCCTCCTCCACAGTTTTTCCTCTGGTCTTCAATTAGTCTATTCCAATCAACACAATTATCTTATTCAACTCATTGAAGGTCAGGCCTTCTTGAAACAAGAATTTCTTTTTCTCTTCTTTTGAACTGTTTTCTATGGATGACACCATTAGTGTGTGTGTGTGTGTGTGTGTGTGTGTGTGTGTGTGAAATTTAGTATTCTGTCCAATGGTAATAGAGCTGTAAATTTTCAGAAAAGCCATATCCCCTTCCTCCTTCAACACATTTCCCTAGAATAAATCTTTCTCTCCTCTGATAGGAATGTTTTACTTTTTCATCCTGGGTTCACCTACCCTGCTTGGACACAAAAGAGACCCAGGAAAAATATGAAAAATAGACTATCTTTTCATGACTTTTTCATTTCACTTCCTTGCCTCTCTCATCTTGCCAAAAAAAAAAACACAAAATAATTTTACATTCAGAATTAACTAGTGTACCAACATCTGTCTAATCAGTTATAAAGTAAGTCTAGAAAGCTAAACTATGCACATGTACCAGTTCTACATGTACTTAAAAGTATTGTGATTTGTTCTTTGGGACTGGGCTCATAAGCAGTATAAGCTCATAAGTCCTTATGAGAGGACTATAGACAAGATGAAGTTATTCAAAAATATCTTTTTCATCTGCCCTGCCACAAAGCCTGACTACCAAATTGTTCCTTTAAATTTCTCTCCTTTGGAAGGTTTTGATTCACACCAGGAGAGAGAGGAGACTTTGAAGAGGAGACTTTTCTATTTTGAAGGAAAGGACAGAATAACATTACTGTGTACCTGAGGTCGGGCAAGACAGCTAAGCAGAAGAAAAAGGATGATGAGGCAAGAGAGAACTTGGTCCTGGTGACAGATAGACTGCCCCCAATTCTGCTGAGGGCTGCCCTCACTGTTCTGTAATAGGGAAGGAAGCTTTCTAGTCAGAAAGTGTAAATGCTGCCTAATCTGGGAATTGAACCCATTTGTTAGCCCACATTCTCAACAAACAGTCTGGATATTGCCTGACAGCTGGCAACCATCAATAAGCCATAAGTAACCCAGTAAAGGTTTATAGACTACAGACTATTGCAGAGCTCCTATGGAGAGGCAGAGCTGCTGTTATCTGACGTGAATCATACTGCTGTAAACCGTGAAAAGCCCCTAACATAAACGAGAATGGTAAATTCTCTCCTGCTCACAATATATCCAGCTGTAGCCATGGTTGTGGTTAACTCTCATAACTTTCCATTAGTTAAAGAAGAAAAAGCAAGGGAGTATAAAAGGAAAGAATAATTGTATACAACGAAGAATTACTGAGCAAGGAGTAATAATTTCTGGAGAAATCCTGTAATCTACTCAAAGCCAACAGGCACACAGGCTGGAAAAGAAAATAATGCGAAGAGAGAAGAGAACAACTTTTAAGTGTTTACCAAGTGTCAGGCATCTTGCATTTTACAAATATTACTTCACTTGAGCTTCACGATGCAATTTAGTTAGCAGTGTATGCCCATTTTACCCATTTTACAGAAGAGTAATATTCTGATTCAGCACATATTTCATTATTGATCCAAATGTTTGCACCATCTTTTCAGGAGAGTTTATAAGCCCCTCCATAGTGCTATATTTGATCATATTCAGAGATTTCCATTCCTGTCATTGCCTCACTATTCAAATTATAAATATTTTTTTTTGGCATTTCTAATTCATTCTTTTATGAGTCTATCTCTAGAAAGTCTTTGTATATCTAAACTGTGCTAAGCTTTTTATGTCTGCCAAAAAAAAAACACATGCTGGAAAGAATCTAGTGATTCTGAATGTGATCTCCAAAGACAGAATGGTTTGGGTTGACTTTCTAGTGTTTGCTATGATAATCTATGATATTTTGCATATAGACAGGTAGCTGCAGCTACCAGCTCAAATCATGTTCTCATTTACCATAAAGAGCATAGGTGCTGAATAGGCTACACAAACACTTACCCCCTCTTTTATTGAGCTTGGCATAGCCTGGAGAATAGCTGCTGGACATGGAAGATGAACTGCTGAAAACGACATGAGGCAATGCAGACACAAGTTGCTCATCACATTTTTCTGGAAAAAAATGAAAACAATTATATTAGTATGGGACATTAAGCAGTTTTAAAAACTAATGTATACTATAATGGCAAAATAAAAGTTACATGGGGAAAAGAAACAGCTATCGACCTATATTATTTTGTTGGTCACTGAGCCAGGTTTATCAGAATGTTTTGTTTTAAAATTAGTTTCCTTTCAAAAATTATAGTCATTTCTGGTTTTCCTCCACTCTTAATCAAGCACTTCTCTGAATTAATAATAGTAAGAATGAAGAAAAATGAAGAGGAGCAGAAGGAAGAGAAGAAAAAAGAAGGAAAAGGAAAAGAAAGAGAAGAACATGGAAAAGGAAGAGAAAGAGGAGAAAAATTACAATATTTATGTAACACTTACTATGTGCCAGGTACTATGTGTATTAGATGCTTTGCAATTACTATTTCAGAGCAGTTTGAAACTGTACCCAAAGGGCTATAAAACTGTATATATCCTTTAATTCAGCAGTATCTCTGCTGGGTGTATATCCCAAAAGAAAATGATGGAAAAGTGAAGAAAAGCCAGTATGTCCAAAAATGTTTGTAGCAGCCCTTTTTGTACTGGAAGGAACTGGAAACTGAGTGTGATGCCCATCAGTCAGAGAATGGCTGAGTAACTTATGGTATATGAATGTTCTGAAAAGCCTGGAGAGACTTACATGAACTGATGCTAAGTGAAATAAGTAGAACTGAGAGAACATTGTACACAGCAAGATGATCAACTATGGTAGATCTGATTCTTTTTAACTAATGGGGTGATTCAGAGCAATTCCATAGATATGAGATGGAGAGAGCCATCTGCATTCAGAAAGAAGACTATGGGGATTAAATGTAGATCCCAACATAGTATTTTCAACTTTTGTTGTTATTTGCTTTCTTGTTTGTTTGTTTTTTCTTTGTTTCTTTTTCCCCCTTTTGATCTGATTTTTCTGTGCAGCATGATAAATACAGAAATATGTTTAGAAGAATTGCCCATGTATAACCTATATTGGATTACTTACTCTCTAGGGGAGGGGGGTAGGAGAAAGAGAGGGAGAAAAACTAGAATACAAGATTTTGCAAACTACCTTTGCATGTATTTTGAAAAAAATAAAAAGCTATTATTGTATTAAAAAGAAAGAAAAAGCAATTACTCTCATTTGATTCTCTCAAATCTTGGAAGATAGATGCTACTATTGCCCTGATTCTACATATAAGAAATCTGAGTCTAAATCTGAGGTTAAATGATTTACCAGAGTCACACAACTAGTTAAGTATCTAAGGTCAACTTTGAACTTAAGTTTTCTTAACTTAAGGTAGGTCATACTATCCACTGTCCTCCCCCATTCCCAAAAGGAAATAAGGAAAAGGAGAGAGAGAGAGAGGGAGGGAAGAAGTAAGGAAGGGGTTGCCAAACAACTGCTAAAGTGATTTTATATGACTGGGTAAACAAACTCTTCTCCCTGCTCCAAAGTCTTCAGCTCTACTGAGAGGACAAAACACAGTTTTGTTTTGATTTTTTTCCTACTGACTAAAATTCTTCACAAAACTGCTCCTGATTAATTATCTTTCCTTATCTTGTTTCCACAGTAAATTCTCAGATTTTGGTAGGTTATTTATACTAAACATCACTTCGTACATTCGTAAAAGATTAAAACAAAGTTTAGAAGCAAGAGTTTGGGGTGGTGAAATGAAAGAGATAAGATAAAAGAGAAGGAATACTAGTCATAAAATACTAAGAAATTATAGCTTCCATCGAGAGAACAGATATAAATAATATCTTTCCAAAAACGCATAGCAATCTGGGAGAATTTAGTTTTTTAAAAAATGGCTAAACCCTACAAACTTAAATAACCTTGAGCTATATTACAGAATAGAATAAAACTGTTGATATTTATAATAATGACCTTGAATATTTAAGAGAAAGTTAAATTATGTTTTGTATGCCCTGTTTAATCAGGCAGGGAAGGGCCTGTTTTTTTTTTTGTTTGTTTGTTTTGTTTTGTTTTTGCCAGAAATATTGCCTGCAGATCAGGAATGAGAATTCTTTCACAAAAATCCTGCGAAACCAGCTTGGGGACTCCATTGCTGTTAGGGTATCTCTCATCCATCATCTCTCACAACTCATCTGTACTTGTCCTTTTAAAAAAAAAGCTATACCATGTGTGCCTCCATCTGTAACTTGATATATTTAAGGTCTATATCATCACTTTATATGATTTCAATATTTAAAAAGTTGATGATTTTTATTAGCTTCCAAACATCTTTACCTTCACATACAATATTTGTGAGTTGTTAGGGCTGGAAAAAATAAAGTCATTTACCAACTTTTAACTTTCTGACAATGCACTTTGCTAGGCAGGTCATCAAAGAAAAGGAATCAAGTTCATTTGTAGGTACATATTAATGGGATTTTTTGCTGTATAAGACCCACCAGGGCTCATATTCCACAATGATAGTTTTCAAAAGTCAAAGGTCATCTCCAATTAATAAGGGATCCTTAAAATAGGACTCTCCTGAAGAAGTTTGTGTTAAATCAGAATCAATCAATAACTTTGAAAGCACCTATCAAAGAGGGGCAAGAAACAAATTTCCAAAAAATAGATAAATGTTTGCATAGCATCAAATTTATGAAGTGCTTTAAAATACTGCTTCATTTCTTTTTTACAAAAACAGTAGGAGAAAGGACTTATTTTTATTTTTCTTTCATAGATGCAGAAACAGAAACTGAAAAAGGTCAGAGCTAATACATGTCTGATTTCAAATACGAACTCATATTTTACTAATTCCAGTTCTAAAACTCTTATCTACTTAGCTATGCAGCTGCCAGAACTGCTCTGCAAAACATTTTTATTTCTTGCAAGATATTATGGCTTAGTATCTCTCACCTTGGTAATGTTAACTATGCCATTTTCCCTGCAAAAAAATTATGCCATCAATGCAGGTTTATATATTTGTGCTTTTAAAATTTCACTCACCTTTTCAAATGAAATACAGACAACTTATCAATTTTCCTATTATTTGTTTTAATTTATGTCTTAAACAGAATCCCTTATTTTTTAAAAAAGTTTGCAGGTATTTGATGCACCTTATGAAAGTATTACATAGAAAAGACCATTCTTCCCTAGCCTCTGTTTGAAGGATTCCTCATTGCTGAACTAGTAGGTAAAATTAACCTCAGTAAAAGAGAAAATTCAGAGTAAACAATTGTTTTGCATTGAGTTAAGGCATATTTACATATGTAAACAGTGAGGCTAAAATAATCATTTTAATATGCATCTGAAGAATCCCCAAAATAAAGGGAATCTGCTATGTCAGATAAAATTTGCATTCAGAACTTCAATGAAAAGGGTTGGATAAGATTCTCTTAAGAGATAGACTCTGTGAAAACAATTAGGCCTTTTCTCTGTTTCTTTTGGACTCATAAGTCAAGTTAAAATAGGACTTGGGGGGGCGGGGCCAAGATGGCGAACTGCTGACAGCTTTCTCTGTGAACTCCTAGGACATTCCCTCAAACCCAGACAAAGTAAGCCTTCCAACTGGTTTCTAAGTGAGAGCACCGCCAAGCATGTGGACTACAACGCACTTTTATCAAAGATCAACCCTGAAAGAACTCCAGAGAAGGTTAGCCTCAGGGGAAATCGGCCACTGGTCGTGATCAGACTCCAGCCGGGGCGGAAGTCAGGGCTGCGATAGAGGGGCGGATTTTGGGCACCCAGGAAGCCCCTTGGAGACGCCTGGGCCACTTTGCTCTGCTTGCGGGCAGGTGCTTTGGCAGATCTGCCTTTGGAAAAGGGTAGATCGAGAGCACCTGAAAACGTGGTCCTAGTGCGAATCTAGCCAGACCAGCCTCAGACCGGAAGTCAACTCGGCAAACTGCCCCAGGGCAAATACAAATTGTTGCAGTTTTCTCTGCTTTTGACCAATATCCCAACTTTAAACCATGAGCAAGAAGCAGAAGAGAGCTCTCACCATAGAAAGCTTTTATGGAGAAAAAATAGAACAGTCCCCAGATCCTGACATTATGAAAACAATCCCA